>JAITYZ010000577.1:0-11963 GCA_027744595.1 Paronellides praefectus | reverse complement strand
TTTAAGTCCATGTGCCTCCTCCTATGCATTTAGGTATGCATATATGTGTCTCTATGTGAGTTCATGTATGGAGTTGAGTTTGAGGATGTGTGGGGAGAAGAAAAAAAGAACTTGTGTTTGTGATGGAGTGTGTAACGCTTTTTTCTTTGCGCGCTCTTTCTCCTCTCCTCTTTTTATACCGGACTACATTATTTACAAGCTAGCATATTTTTTAAAGAAGAAAAAAAGAAGGAAAAAAGTGTAGTTCTACACCTCCACAAGCAAAAACCACCATCACCACACGACAAGCTTTTTTGTCAAGTGTACTTATGAATATTTTTTCCAACCTCAGCAGTAGTAACACAAGGATGGCATTCAAGCTGGTAGACTAGAATCCGTCACACTATCATCGTTGTCATCATCGTCACCGTTGTCAAAAAAATAACCATCTTGTTCTTATACTTCTTGTGAGCATCATGATGACGACGATGGTATTGCTCCAAAAAAAATATGCCAGCTTCGTCGTCCTCCCGTTTTTTTATTCACAAGAGAAGTGCCACTACCAAATAAAGCACCAAAGGCTTTCTCCTATTTTTGCAACAACTTATTTTTCTGATCTTTATGTTGCTTTGATATTTTTACTGTATTGTTGGGTATTCTAATCTCTTTTGTGTGTGTGTTTGTTTGTTACCTAGTAGTGGAGTTATTATTATACATGTTCATCATCATTTCGTTGCTTGTTTGACACAATATATGGGAACAGAAGAATAATGGACGTGTAATAATCGATTAGAGAAAACGACAATATCATATTATACTTGGGCTTAAAAAATACATTATACATATTATGCTTAAAACGTCATTTCTTCAACTGAGCAAGGTGTTCATCGGGAATCCCGATTCGGGATGCGGGGATGTAAGTATAATACTGCAAAGCTGCAAAGTTTCCATAAATATTTTCCGAATAAAAAAGTATATAACATGATATTAGATAGCTTTTATGTATAAAATAATGTTATTAACATTACATATTAAGTAATATGCTATGCTACATTTCTGCTATAGTTTTATTAATTTTTATTTTAATGCAACTTTATGGTTATCCTACAAATATGTCCTTACAAATATGTGCCATGCATTTATGTACGTAAAAAAATGCCCCACGACAAAAGGTCCGTTCATCCATTATGGATGAAACCAAATATGTACCCAAACAATTACGGGCCTGCTGAAAAATGTACCTTAAAAATTATGTACATTGTCATGTATGTCCAAAACGACCAGACTAGAAATTGGGCTGGCACGTAGTTCAGGCTTACGCATCACTTGAGTGAAGTAGCAAAGAAACGATTTAAATGTTACATTATACACAAACAAATTCACACATAATTCGCAAATTTGCAAGATCTGGGGGAAACGGCGCTAATAAATCGAGCAAACTTTCAAAGCTCTATCGATTAAGCCAATCAATTTTTTTGCACAAATTTGCAAATAATTCGCAAAATTTGGATTAATTCGCAAAAACAAAAATCATATTCGTATTCAGCGTGTCGAATTACGTATTATGTATGCCAATTTTTATGTTAATTTATCATGCCGTATTAGAGGTTTGATGATACTGTCTGTGGGTTAGGTTAGCTTTCTAAACCTAACCTAACCTTTCTAAACCTAACCTAACCTAACCACGTGGTAGTAACGCAATGTCGACGTCCACTTATCCATATTCCGGTTTATTGAACTTATTCTTGAATAAAACAAAAAATTGGCTGTGAAGTAATTTTCTACAACTAAAACCTGATTTTCTTTTTAGCCTTGCTTTAAGAAGAATGAAGTGATATTATGTTAGACTAATTGATTCAAATACATAGAGATAAATTGTTTGTGCAGATGGGATAAAAGCCCATCTGTGTTCGTATTCGTAGACCCTACGGCTTTCCCCTTTTGTTGTCTGAGTAGTTACCCAAACATACTTTAATATTGTCTTTTATGTACACAGATAACATAATAATCAGGTTAAGTGAAAAAAAATTACAATGCTTTTACAATGTCTTCTTCTTTTTCTCATCTTTACACTTTACACACATTAAGAATCAAAACCATGTTGTTTGCTTTCATTGGCAAAAACATGGATAGTTTCAAGACTCTGTTTTCGTTTGTTACCAGGTGGATTTACAAAGCCATTATGTAAGTACATTAAATTAAGCGTTTTATTGAGATATTTATATTTTTATTGTCATCATACATAACATGTATTTGTTCTTGTAAAAAGTTTTTCTTGTCAACTGGCCTTAAAAGGAAGCGGAAGTAAAACAACAAAACTGTTAATATTGACAAGGGAAAGTTAAGCGCGTAGATATGCGACAAAAACATCACCAAACGTAATTCACCGAGTGCAGTTGTAATGGTCATAAAAAGCTCCACCATGACGGCGCAAATGCTTAATATTAACGAAATGTTGTACGTAAATGTCACTCGATGTATTTGTGATTGTGACCGGAGACTCATTGCACAGGATCTGTTAGTACAAAAGTTCAATGAAGGCGCTATCTAATAAATCTAATTTCAAACTTATTAAATCATCCACAGTTCACAATTTACTTTCTACCGAAATGCTGTTATTTCCCCCCTTGTTTTTGTATAATATTACTTGTTGCCCTCCTAATGTCCCTGCTGCGTAATTTACACGACACAAAAAAGTACGCAATGCTGTCACCCGTACAATTGCATTCTTTTGGTGTAATAATCTCGCCATGGTGGTAAGAATAATGTAATTTTTTTTGTCTGAACTTAGTAGCCAACATTATGTGTGATATACGTGACAAAATAAGTTGGCTTTACCCTTGGCTCTCTCTCTTGAAATGAAAGCACGATACCTTGTTTCCTAAATAGCTAGCAATCCCATAACAAGACTTGATGGCATTACAAACATAAATAAATGTACTTTGTTCATGACTATGACGCTGTTATTGATGTGAGAAAGGATGATGGGAAGGAACAAAGAGGTGAAAGTTATAGATATTGCTTATTACTTCACTTACAGAATCCTATATATAGCTAATATGCTTCCTTGTTAGGCAAAGGAGAATGTAAAGGATTTATCTTTGCTAGTTTTCTCTTCTGCTGGTCAAATAAAATTGGTCGGTTGAAGTGACTCTGATGATGAGAATCTCCCTTTCCTTGTGGGCTATATGCATACATACATCGAAATGAACTTTTAGTTAATAGAGTTCCCTGTCATTTCCCACTATATTATCAGCACTATCTCTTGTTGTGTCATTTTCATGTTGTTTTGTTGTTGGTTCCTATCTGTCTGTTCCCATTATCATCAACATCTTTGTCATCATAAATGACCATCTCGTGTCCGACATGCCAAGCCATAGAAAGAAATCAGTTCAATGAAAGATGTATATTTGAATAGAATACTACTATCCCATGTGCCATGCCGTGGTCTCTGAAAAAAAGAAAATCTTCAGGAAATAAGAATCATTTTAGCATTACTCTTTTCCTATTTTCTATTTCTATCACGTCATCATGCAAAAAAACAGCAGAAGCCGAGTAAGTAGAAGTGGTTTGGTTTCAAAGAGAAAGAGAGAAAGTAAGAAAGAAAGAGTGAGGAGGGAGGGAGGGAGAAACAGCATCACACCGAAGAAGATCCAGACTAGACTAGTCCAGGCAGAGAGACACTTTTACTTGCACTCTTGCTTGAAGAAGCAGTAAACTAAGCTGGTGTGTACACATTACAAAACCCAAGCCTCCATTTTACGGATACATCTCAACCTCAGCCTGATCATTGTTTCGAGAGACGTTCCTCCGACAACAACGGAAGCAAGGTGCTATACGTGCCACCCATATCCAACAAAACATTCCCTTGTAAAAAAAGCCATAACAATTTTATCAGCTCCTCAGCACGAGCAAGAAGAAAGCAAAAGAGAAAAGGGAGTCAGGAAGTTCTTTAGATTTATACTGTCTACAATTCAAGTTTTTGTGTACCTCAAAATAGCCCAGACGAGAACCAAAATTCAGTTGTATTTTTCAGCCCAATTTACTCTTATTTCGCCAAGAAGGAGGATATACACTGGATTTAAAAGGGGAAAGATATAAGAGAATGGCAGCAGGATGCAGATACTTCTTTGTAGTAAAAGGGCAACGATTTTCAATCTTGGCTAATTGAATGTATAAAAAAAGTTCTCACGCACGTTGACTCCATGTAATTCAGATTGAGAGTGCATCAGACAAAAAAAACATATTTGGCAAGGACTCTGGGTTCATTTGTTCTTGTTTGTAGTGCCCTGGGGTTCTCATTCATGTTGCTTTTGTCTATAACCGAACTAACTGGGGCACTCTGAGACTTGTCGTTCTTTCTCGCTTCTAACCACATAATAATGGGTGAATAGAGGATCTCGACACGTGTCACAGTTTTCCTGACCCAGAAAAACGTGCTTTTCTGTTCCAAATGTACATTGCGTGAGTGAGCATGTATGTATATCCATGTTACATACTTTCTTTTACAATTTCACTTAACTCACTCGTAATAGGCAGAGTCCAGGTGTTTGTTTCTGTGACAAGACAAGGCCTCTTTCAACCTGTACAGAAATACTTGGATTTTGGTGAAAGGTGCTAATAAATTTTCAAGGGGTCTTGAAAGAGGCAGTGACGTCAGTGTTGCTGCTGTTGTGGCCATTTATATAGCGTACGCTGTCTACTACTAACTACGCAGCATCCATCCAAAAGAGTAACAGAACAAGACTTTACTTAAACTTGGCTGAATGTGAGAAGAAGAAATGTGTTTGCAATTTCCGGCTTTTGATTAGGACACTTTCCATAGATCCATTTCAATTGAGACTATCGCTGTACTTTGACAACGAGGTCGTTTATCAACTGGCAACAACGCCACCAAAAAGACTCGCACATTTACAACATACATTGTCGACCCTGTTGTTTTAAATAGTCGTATTTTGTATGAAAATGGGCAATGATTTCCTCTTGTGATTTAGAAAGAAGTTGCCCGTTGCCTTCGTAGCTGCTGTTGTCGCCGTTTATGTACCTCCTTCGCTACCTCCAGCCACCATTCAACAATTTACATCAGAAATGGATCGTAGTGTTCGTGCCATATATTTTCCCTTTCTTAGAAAATCCATTATTTTCTCCTCTCGCAAAGCAACAATGGCCAATAAATAAAAAAATATAAAAAAGGAAGAAAAGACGAGAGGCATACAAGAGGAACGTACAGGATTTACGGGCAAACTTTGCCTTCTTCATCTATTATCACACATTTCGTTTATTTACAAAGATTATTATTATCCTGCTTGCCACCAAAGTAAATTCTTAATAAATGTTGCCAGCTGTCATTGAAGTGAATCAAGAAGACGCAAACAGAAGCAAACAAGAAAAAATAATCTATTTTTAGTTTAAGAACAAAGAAAGAAACTTTGGAAAATATATTGTCAGCTGACATCAAAGAGACAGGCGGAAAGGATAGATCATTTTGCATAAATTACATTATTAAGTATATTTAGGCAGGACTACTGAAAAAGCAGGAAGTAGAATATAAAAGAAGAAAAAAAGATTCCTTGTCATCATTGTTATTGTATGGTTATCATCACCATCATCGTGATCATCATGACACAACAAGAGACTCTCCTCTTCATGAGCTTTCATCGCTACAAGGAGAATCATCTCGGTGATGAGGAGGACGATGAGGATAATAGGAGGAGCCGAACCAGTCCCTCTCATCGCCATCATCAACATAATATCCATCACCAATTCCGCTTTCGTCCTTGTTTCACCCACCATTCTTCACCTTTTATTCTCCATGCGACGATTCTCATTCTCATATCCTGCAACCCGTCTCTTCTCATATCCGCCGCTCAGTAAGTCATTCATTTCAATTTTTCCTCTCGTTTTCTTTACCTTCTTCAAAGAAGATGTGTGCTCCGGGAAAATTTTGTTTGTTTTTATTTCTACCTTTTTTCTCAAATCTATTATTAGGCAATATTCTGAATAGGTAGTTTGTTTATTCTGAGACTGTGGGATCCCGTTGAAATTTATTTCTTGCTTGTTTGCATATTACTACACAATTCTTTTACTTTATTGCAGTTGAGCTACTATACACTTTCAAGATTATTAACTTCTTTTTTTATTATTGTTTTATTGTCCGTCACACATGAAATGTCGTGTGATTCATGCACTGTAGAAGGTGTAGTGGAGTGGAATGCGTTATTTGTTTGAGCACAGAAGATTGAAGAAAGCGTGACACAACTTCAAAAAAAATAATATATAGCATTTTGCATGTATTTGAAATGATGCCTGTTGCCTTTCCATCGTTTTCTTGTGTAACTTTACTTTTTTTATTTTCCTTTGAACGCTCTTACACAACAGCTTGTGTTTTGTACAAAAATATATAAATATATGTATTCGTCCATTTACAAATCCACACAATTGTTCAACGATTTCCGGTGAAAGCATAAAAATGTTCTTTGTATGTTGGCTTCCCTCTTCTCTATTCAGTCAAAGAATAAGAAAAATGTGACTAGTCACTCCTGCTGTTGTGTTTTGGAACTCCCTCACGGGTAAAGTAAAACTGAATGGAACTAGTGAAGGAAATGGCAAAGAAAAAGAAACGAAATGAATTAAAGTTGGGCTATATATATATGTATTTTTTTATATTTTTATGGTAGTACTTTTTTAACTTCAAAACCATCTCTCTCTCTCTCTCTTTCTTGGGTGCACATAGGTTCTCTGCGTAAAACCTTAAGTAAAGTGCTGTCATTCAGGAAAATATTGTGGTTCCGCTATAAGTGCACAGTATTTATGGAAAGTTTTTTTAACTTCAAAACCATCTCTCTCTCTCTCTCTCTTTCTTGGGTGCACATAGGTTCTCTGTGTAAAACCTTAAGTAAAGTGCTGTCATTCAGGAAAATATTGTGGTTCCGCTATAAGTGCACAGTATTTATGGAAAGGGAGAAAGCCCCATCCCCAGTCCCACAAGAGTTGATGGGGGCTTGCCAAAAGTGGTTTTAGGTGGAAAATCAAAGGGAGCTTTCATAAATTATGTGCCTTGTAGACTTAACGTTAAAAAAGTAATGTCAAATTCTCCTTGTCCGTTGTACTGTATCGTTCAATGTACACATGTACATATTATTATGCGATTGGTGGGTTGGCAGGTATGATGAAATGTACTACAACATTATTTGCAAAGTGGATCTCAACAAGGCAGGACGAATCTCATCATAAAGATAAATAAAGTACAATTAGATAAAGTAAGTGGGACAAGGAGAAAGAGGTAGATTATTACTTTGACTGAGATTCTCAAATGAAGACTTGTATTTTATTATACTTGGTTACATGAGTGCATTTAAGATACAAATGATATAGTACAAATAACAAGCATTACATAATATATTATGTACTTTTGATCTATTCACTTTGATGATTAATATGAATGAATGGGAACATATTCTTATTGTGTTTTGTAATATAAATATTTATAAATATATATACCATTTTTAAATTGGCTCAAAAACACTAATACTTATATTTAGTACAAATTATAGGAAATTCGTTCTGTGTGCTATGAATTCAATTTCATGCTTCCTCTACTTATCGCTAATGCTTTCAGTACCATAAACATAAATTGTATAAAGGATAAAATTTGTCTTTCGTCAAAGATGATTTGTTCCTTGTATGCTATCTTTCTTCACTGGGATGAATAACCATAGTCAATTTTGTCATTCCATTCAATATATATATAAGTGTATGTACAAATTGTATACTAGAATATTGCTTCCACATTTACAAAACACTAAAAAGCATTGAGGAAACCTAGCAAGTCTAATATGAAGATGGGTTCACAACAGGGAAAAAGGAAGAATAGAGAAGAAATTTATTTCTAAACTCTTTCAAAGGAGATTTGGCTGGATGAAAGTTGTCTATTTTAGGGTTATTTATGAATGTGTTATGCTTGGAATAGAAAGGAACAAAATGCATGCAAGTATGTATATATGTAATATTTGGATTCAGAGTTTGGAAAAACGATAAAAAAACGCTGATCAATAATTAAATTGGTTTATTGGCATATTTAAGTGTAAATGGATTATTTCGAGATAGAGGGAAACATCTCAAAGAACCGGAAATATGTAGGTACTCATGCCAAAAAAAAATAGTCCAAACTCTCTGCGGCAGGTTATCACTCAATCCATGCCATTGTTTAAGTTACAAGGGCTCTTGAACATCTTGTAGCGAAAAGGAAATGTGTTTTTTTGTAGAGTGAAAACTGCGCTTTTCTTAAAATCAAATTTCCTGTAAAAAGAACCGCCAAGTTTTTTTATTTCGACAAAGAAGTTGATAACTGGTCCTATTGACCTATCACCCAAGGTCAATAGACACTAAAAATTGTCTAATAATTGTTAGGATAATAAACACAGCCAAATTTCATAATAATTTTCATTTTGCATGAAGGAGAGCACGGGAAATTTTTATCTACCTACCTTGTGCCTTTGCGGGCCGACTAGTTTTTTTACCAATTCACAAAATATTTGCAACTCGATAAATTTCTCAAAAAGTACAACAAACGGATATTATACGGTATACAAATATTATACGGAAAAGATCCGACAATAACACAATATTAAATAAGTTACATTGGCTCTAATAAAGTAGATCCCATTTTTGTTTAAATATTTGAATTAACTATACATTCTGTATTTTAAATCCTGGAACTAAATTCTGTTAATTAACAGTTTACTCGACGGATAAATAATACATAAATAATTTTTCTCCTATATTTTGCACATTCTTCGCCTGTCTTATTTTGCAACACCTTGTGCACAACTTCAAGGTAATATCCCGAGATTTTAGATTTTTTGTTTTTTTCCTACATTGAAACTGCGCTGAGGAATAAAAGGTCAAATAGTATTGACAACCCTTCTTCTTATGGTCAACCTTGTTATCTTTAAGAAACCAGTTTAGGCACTTTAATCCAAATGAAATAATACAAAGTTTTTCAAACCAATTTTCGTACTTTGAAACATCCATTCATTAGAAATTATGCGTGATTTCATTCATGTGATTTGCGCGTGTTGATACGCAACGATAGTCATTTGTGAAAAGATGACAATAATAATAAACCTATCCAAATAACTGCTTCGCGTGCCCAAATTTTTTCGAGCATATCCCTCCATCTTGAATTTTTTTTACTCACATAAGAGATAGTTGCACAACTAAGAAAAAACGGGTGTTATGATGTGCCATGATACTTATCTACAACACATAGGCACATGCCACATTTGTAGACTAAGTGAACAGAGCTGTTGCTACTATTGCTGTCTTACACGTTTTGTGTGTCTCCTCATAATTCAATTAATTTTTATTTTGCGTGCTTCTCTAACATTTAAACATGGTTATTATAGTTGCAAAAGAAGAGTTAATTACATAATAATACTTACTTATACTCACTTCCACTTTCCTTTCCCATCATCACTTTCTCCCTAACGCGATCTTCACTTTATTATAACAACAGCCAGAGCGTCCATTTTTACAAGTTTCTACATTTATTATCTTGTGACACGCATGAACAAAAACATTTTCTTTCTCTGATGATTCTCCCCTGTGTAGACTGTGCACGTTAGTACCAACAACGACACCAACTCCAAAACTTCTTGAAGAGTTAGAAATGGCAGCAGCAGCCTCATCTTCCACTGAGTCTACGGACAGGCCGCTTACCTTTCAGGACCTCATACCATTCCATGGTAAGCAAAAAAAAATACTATATACACTTATGTCAGTGTCCCAACATCCTTCCTCTTTGTTGTAAGATGACCAGTAGAAAAACTAAATTGCCTGTTTCTTTTTCTTATGTAGTGAATTGCATTTTTCATGGTTCTCATAATATTTTTTTTCTCTTTGTTTTTACTTTTTTTCTTTTTTTTATCCTTTTCTGTCTTCAGACTTACGCAGCGGATATTTTCTTTGCTCAAAAGTGGAAAGACCATCGATTGCGACTTCCTGAAAATATGACCGCAGAATACAGGTATGTTCCATAACGTATTTTTATGCACCGATGCACCTTACTTTCTATTCACCTTATATAAAGTACTCAATTCCTATTACTACTATATTATCATCAGCATAAACGGAATATAAAAGAAAAAAGCCTCCAAGTTTCCTGTTGTTTTTCCGCTTTTTTCACATACTTAAATAAGATTATTCTTCCCCGGTGGTTTTGTGATGTTGTTTCCTTGAAAAAAGACGAGGAAATACAGAAATATAAGTTAGTGTCATTGTAAGACTTGCTTTCCAAAGAAAGTAAAAAGAAAAGGAACGTTTTTTGTAGACCACTGGTGTGGTTGTTTTCCTGTGCTTTTCACAATATAATAACTGTGTTACAAGATGAGTTGAGCTGAGGAGGTGATGAAGGAAGTAGTGTGTAGCCCATGGTTTCCATTTCTTTTTAATCCTCCAATGACGTGTACTCTTGCTGCTAAAAGTGATAATTGGTTCACCAGTTCACCTCACTGCTGCTGAAGCACTTGAAGATACACATGTATATATACTACCACCACAACTAGGTACTTACATGATTTTTGTCAGCTTGTTCAACCGCACTAAAGCAGTTCTTTTGACGGCGAATATTATGGCGATGACTATGAGTTGAAAATTGGTTTGCACTCTTGTAAACAGGTTGTTGAATCAATGAAGAAAGTAGAAATATGTAAGTACATAAAAATAACCATTCGATGATGATGATAGTAGCATGAGATGATAATTTTGAAAAGTTTCAGCTTATTTTCTAGTCAAACCAAAGTACAATATATTTTGGATTTGTGGTGTGGTTTTCACCTCTATACTTTATACAAACCACACTTTAGGGATTCAACAACAAACATAATATACCTACCTACAAAAAGATAAACTGTCAAACTTTTCGTGTTTGTACTGACGTTATTAACTGAAATAAAGTGAAAAAAGTGTTTTACGGGAACCAAACTTTGGATTGCTTATGCCACTTTTATATGTGTGTATTTTATGTTTTTTTTTCTTTATTTATTTTGGAAATCACAAAACATGAAACTTTTCTAAGCTCCTTCCATGTTCCTGTTCACTGTTACCTCTTTCAAGCATCTTTTTTTCATTTTGCAATTATAATGCCTTACAAGTCTCTGCAGTGAAGTAGCTACGAACACTTTCCACAAAAGAAACATAAAGGGTATTGAAAGAATTATAAAAGCAACATAAAAGCTGTTATAATACCCGTCTTATTTTTTTTACTCAGCGGTGTAATATCTTCATTTACAATGGCAAAGGCGACATTCTTTTTTTTTTAAACCAAGGGAAGAGAAAACTTTGCTTGTGAGTCTAATTAATAAAGACAGGTAGTGTATGAAAAATATTATATCAGACAATTATCTACTTATGCATCAAGTCGGATCACACTGACTTGACATGTATAGGTATTAGGTATAAAATGCTTTACCAATGAACATTTAATACTGCATAGTATGCGGTCTATATACTATTTGCTTTCTTTTGATAATTCATTAATTTGGAACGTCATGGTGAAACACAAGAATCTAAAGAAGTGTATGTAAAAGTAACTTGAAGGGGAAATTTTTTTCATTTTTTCAAACATTCGTGAATTTTTCAACATGTTGTCATGAAATGGGCTTATGCCCCCGAGGAGTACCATTTTTAATTACGTTACACTACAAAAAATTTAGATGGTTTAAAAAAAATTAATTAGATAATTAGCCAGGTAAATATGATGAAGAATGTCGTGAGAGTGAGCTTGATGAATTAAATTTTTATTAAATTTGGCAGCATTTTGTAGTTCTACTTGGGAAATATGCTACAATAATAATGGCACTTAAAGTAAAAAATAAAGAAAAATGTAAAAAATGTAGGCGAAAGTGTTATTCTCGACTCGAGAATCTCGAGGAAGAAGAATGCTGCGAAATCGGCTACGACGACGAAGAGAATATGATGATCAT
>JAITYZ010000576.1:0-10532 GCA_027744595.1 Paronellides praefectus | reverse complement strand
GCAAATTTCCGGATCTAGCACAAAGAACGGTTTAGGAGGGGCTTTCTCTGCGGACACAGCACCTCCCATGTTTTAATCCGAGACTGAACGAGCTAAATAATTGAAATTATTATTATATTTAATTTGTTTTAAAAATACTTTCAAAACCTCCCAACTTGATTCACAACAAACATTATGCAATGTACGTTCAAAGCAGATAAGCAGATGCTTGTACCAGATGATAATGTTGTTTACCTGCTGATGGTAAAGAGAGCAGATCAAACTTTACACCATGCGGATCGGGGCATGAAAGGATTATATAGTGCGTACTTACTAAAATGAACAAAGAGAATAAAAATGAGATTTTATTCAGCACAGAAGCAGAACGCACCGAGGAGGGGACTTGGAATCTTGGCGTTGAGGCTTTTGGGTTTATTGATATGATGATTGATTGGTGAAATTATTGTGACGCTTTTGACGTTAACCGTCCCAATTTCGTTGCAAATAATGCTTTTTACTGATTCTGAATGTTATCTTTCCCACTGCACTAATACGTCAAATGTGTATGCATACACAGAAATTGAAAGGAAATTTTTATTCATGTGATGTGCTCCGAAATAAACATAGGTATTATTGTGAAAATTATGGATTAGCATGAATAATTTAATTTTAATTTTACGATTACATATTTTTTTTTTAAACTAAATATTGCCACTAGCTTTCAATTTTTCGAGTGCAGCCACTGCTCCTTGAAACCCTGCGTTGTAATCAATTGCCACCTCATTATGTACCCAATCATCTCGATCATCTACATAATCATCTTGAATACCAGGACCTCCCACTAGAGCTCCGTATAAAATAAAAGGGTTTGGTCCAGGATTGTACAGTCCGTTTTGCCGGTCACAATGACTTGGTCGAGGTGGACAGGAGCTGGGATCAGTGGGGAAAGAAAATTGAGGTTAACCGCATGATTAAAGGTACATTTGTATGTAAAATCTTTTTAAAAACATTACCTGGCACGATGCCTCGGCCTTACTGGTGGATTTTCTCCGTATCCAACTACAAAGCTCCTTCCTGCATCCCCCAAGGCATAATGAATTTGTTCCTTTGCAAACTCTCTAAAAATCTGCCGCTTCTGCTCCACAGCAGGTACACCTTGAATCTCCGCTAGTTGGAGACAAATGAACGCAATATTTGCTGCGTGCCTTAGGGATCCCCATTCCTGGATAAAAACAAGTCCCTTGGGAGTCCTCATCTGGGAGTTTTTCATGTAGTCACAAAATTCAATTGCGGGGTTGATGTAAAGTGAGTCATCCTGTTATCTTTCCCATGAGCACCTTTTTGAATCCAGAAATAAAACATTTTAACTAAAGGTAAAGTTAACAATAACAACAAAAACTTCCTCTGATAATATCGTACCTGAAGACCTGCTTTTTTATCGTCCCAACTGAATTTTTCCGCCCGTCGTCCTAAATTAAATTGTGACCAGTGTCTGCGGACGTCCTCTAAATATTTTTGCTCATTTGTGGCCTTGTACAACCAGGCCGCAGCCCATCCAAGCTCATCACCAAATCCTGACCATGAGCTAAACAAAAACCATCACCATTTATGAAAATGAATGGCAAGTCAAATAATTCCTCCGACAAAGCAACAATTTTTTGAACCACATTAATTAACCCGTCCACTTTTGAAAGCAAGAGGAAAAGCCAACATAACCAACTCACTCGTAAAATCCTGCTGCCGCTGGAATTGCGTCTGTATAGTTGCCTCTATACGTATCCGCAAACTCATACAACTCTCTGGCATGTCGCAACAATGTGGCGGCGTAACTTCCATCCACGTTTTTGAAAACTAAATATCCCGAGGCAAAAGCTGCGGCTCCTTCCGCTGCCAGTTCAGAACCGGGGTTTTCCCTCGTAATTTTGAAACTCTGCCTTAAGCCTTGATCCCAATCTTCTGGGCGCCCCCACCATGCATGATCCACGTTAGCGTCGGCAACCTGACCATAAAACTCATATGGGGTGGGGTGAGCTTTAATCAGAAAGTCTAGTGTCCAACGAAGACCATTTTGAGCTTTCTCAGTTTGTTGAGAAATTTTGTAGCCTTCCGGGAACTCAAGCATACCCCAATTCAAAACGGTCGATGTTGAAGTAAGGGCAAATCCAAATTTGACGAGATCAGCAGCTATAAAAAATTATGTTTTTTTTTAAATTCTAAAGATTGAATGGTTTTTTTTTCATAACGTACCATCAAAGTAGCCTCCACTTAAATCCACGCCTTTATCTTGCCCATCATCTAAAAATGAATCTCCTCGCCATGAAATCCGATTACTTTCAGGAAGTTTTCCACTCCTTTGCGCTTCGTAAAATAAAACAGACTTTGCAATTACTTCACCATAATTATGTGTTGCATGCTGGTTCTGCCCACCACAAACAGTTCTTGTAAGGCTAATTGAGATGAAAAATAGGAGAAAAATACAAAAATAATTATTATTGAAAACAAACATTTTGAGCAACAATTATTGACGGAAGCAGGCTTGTTAACAACAATATATTGAAAAATGGACTGGTTGATTGTTTGTACTTGACATTCTATTTTATGGAGATTATTTTTGATCATCATAATTTTAAAATGACAGATTTGGATAAAGAAAATGATAAGCCATTTGTTTGATGAGGGTATCAAAGTATCAATCGATCACTTTTGAGTGACATTTTATTTTTTCATTCGAATTGACAGGCAAAAAATAACTAATGACAGATTGAGACAAAAAATGCAGTTGTTAAGCCTGTGATAATGAAAATTAAGCTGTTATAATGTCCTCTGCACGGTGAACTGTTTGCGTATGGATCCATCAAATCGTCCGGCGTTGATTCGCCTATGCACACCCCATACCATTCCCCTGTATTCTTATTGAAAAGAGCAGATTTTTTGATGGGGCTCCATACAGAAATGTTCCTACATTTGAATCCAGTTTTACACTTGGTTATGTCCCAACCTTTGTTTTTCTTGTAATAGTCTCAGGGTACAGTGGCCAAACCTATGAGCCACGCATTCATAGTCATCCTGTTCCCCGATTTTCTTTTGAACTGTGAGAAATTTGTCTAGGCCTTCAAATGCGTAATATTCATAAGAATGACTGATGTTATTTAGACCAATATAGCTGCGCTCCCTGTCGTTAAAGTCTATTCTGCTCCAGCGACTGCCGCAACCACAGAAGCCGCTCACTTTGTCAATATCCAAGGGGTCAGGTAAACAATCGAATTCATTGATGTCAATGTTTTTGTCGGCATCGGTGCGAATGCATAGGTATTTGGGGTTCATGATTTTTGGCTTCGATTTGCTTGCCTGGTGAATAAGATTATTTTTTTATGCAATATTTTAACAAGGAGGGGGTTAACTGATAATAAAAATCTTGATTGTATCGTGATAGCTTATGCATACGTAGGGATGATCAAAGTAGTCTTTTCCAACCACTTTGCTATAAGGAGTCTGACTCCCACTATTGTCAGCAACCTCTTTAAAGAAATCCACGTACATCCTGTAATCACAGCGGGATTTCGCTTTGGGCATGTAATTACCTTCAACATTATTGCATCGTAGTAAATCGTTCCAAACACATATTCCTGAGGCGTTTGTTATTGTTGTGCCTGTTGTTTGAGCCGATGTTAAGTCATTCCAACTTACCCATACTAATAATATGACAATTCTCGGGGAAAAACATGAATTGAAGTGCTGACGAGGGACAGGGAGAGCAATTTTATTCCAGTAATTGACAAAATGCGTTATACTTGACATATACATCTTTGTCCATATACATAACGTAAATAAATAGGGACTTTCAAAAAATTGTTGCAATTATTATGGTATGGAAAATTAATTAGATAGATATGTTAAGATGGTTTTGATATAGATACACTTTATTAAGAGAACGTGAGGGTTACAATTATTTTAACGAAAAGTTTTGATTGGGCTGTTTGCAGCGTTATACTAGGCAACATTAACCCTTGGTCATGTAATCACAGTATTTTAAAACAGTTAACCAACCACGCTTATGAAAAAATAATAATTACGATATACGTCACACAGATAGGTAGTAGATGGCAGGTTAAACAATATTAAACAGATTCCAAGACAGGCAAAATAGTTTCATTTTAATTGCATTTTGTGAACACTAACTTATTCGTTTTCCATATACTGCAAACCTATATCGTATTTTTGGATTTTAGCTCATGGAAGTCCAAATGCAATATAACAATGTATAAAGCAATAAAATTGTGCAACATCCATAAACAATGCACGTCCTGGAGGAAGTATAAATGTAGGTTTGTATGTCATTATCATGAACATATTTTACTGATATGAATGCATTTCATATGAAGTATTGTTTCTCCAGAATATCTTACGCTCCAAGAATACCAATAAACATGTTTCTTAAGGCGGGTTTCAATAGCATCAATATCATTTTGTCATTTTCTATTTACATACCTTGTTCTTCATCATATATAGCTACGTATGTGTACATATTTTGATGTCATTCAAAAAATGTCCTTTCTGTGTCCTTCTAAACTGGAATGAAAAGAACAAGAAAAGAGCTATTATGTACATTTTTAATACTATTGAAGGCATAAATAAAAGCCTTTTATATCAGACCATTATAATCTGATATGAGCAATGATAACGTGCTGAAAGGAAGCAAGAGGTTTATAACATTAAATTAGCACTTCAAATCGTTTTTACCTTCAAACTCACCATACATTCTGTATGGATTTTCATGTTTTTAATTTTGTGCTAAGGTATGTATAATATGTTTGATTGGTTGCAGTTGCAGGAATACAAAGATTAATTTAATATTTGGGCTAAAATTACTAATTTATGCTGGATGCATTAAAAAAAAGAAAGGTATGACGATTTAGGGGGTCGAGTGGCGTGAATTTAATTTGGGGTACATTGAAAATAATTTATAAATACAAAAAAATTTTCAAATGTAAATGAAAAAGTTACAAAAATAAATGTGAGCTGAGATATTATTACTAACTACATACTGGTATCTCTGTAATCTACAGACTGCCCTATCACCTATGCGTCATGCGTATACTTTCGTCTTTATAAAATAGTAAACTTAAAAGAAAACCACAAAAATGAGAACCACAATCGAGAGACCGCAACATTAAAAGAAAATTTCGGACAAAATAGTGACTGTCTGTTTGTTGTCTTTAACTTACAGCTTAGGAAGGAAAAGACAATGAGTATATGTTTACACACGACTTCACTGAGGCTGATTTCACAAAAAGAAATATGTTCCTTTGAAAAAAATAAAAGGCTGGTGGTAGAGAAAGGAATTGTGAGTGGGTGGATGAAACTAAATCTCTGGGGAGTTATGCTACATGGAATTAAAGTTGAATGTTTAAAGTACCGTGTAGTAACTACTAAACTGCTTTACAGTTTAACGCAAGACGTAAAAAGATAACTAGTTACATATATGCAATTTTCGTGACGAGGCAATATACATTTTATTTCCGTTGCACTTCAATCCATTTTCCTGCTTTCACCATTTTTATGTAAGCTTACACATCCACCCACGCACCTTTATATTAGTCAATTTAAAACAAGGTCATTATACTACTTGTGGCAAGATCATTATGCAATATACAACAATACAATAATAAACTACATAGCAGCATTATATGTTGTGTACTTCACATTTTTGCTTGCTCCATTTTTTAACGCATAACAAGATCAAAACAAAAGGTATTTATTTATATGAGCAAACGCCACAAAAAAATCCGATTCCCTTTCAGCAACTTTAGTTGAAAAGTCGGTGTTTTCTGACAAAAATCATGAGAGAAAGCAAGTTCAAAGTTACTAAAAGCCAAGTTTTCTTTGGTCCAAGGTAAAACAGATACATGCAGAGGGGCAAAAAATTCAGCACTACTTTCATCTGCTTTGCTACGTTTATACAAACCTTTCTCTCTTATATTTCTCCCAAGATTCTGTGGTGTGGTGCTGGTGGTAGTGGTTATGATTGAGTTACGACTTATGACATAAGAAAAAGAACCACTTTCTTTTCCCCCTTATTTTATTACCCTTACAAGTCACAATTTTACTTTGTTGCTGTGTGCTTTATAGATGCTTTTGTGCAAGATTTACAAGGACAGAAACAAAAAAAATTAATACCTAGTTTGTTAGCTTCAAGTATAAAATATAGTTGAAGTTGAAATACTACTGTACTTTCTGGATCATTTTCATTTATTACAGTAAACAGTTGCAATAAAAGTTTAGTCTTCCATTTCCGGTTATAACTAAATAAAATGTCCGTGTCCTATTAATGATATAATAGTTCATGCAAAGCAAAAATAAAAAAACTACTAATATAGTATGTCTTTAAATTATTATAATTACTTTTACTAACATTCAACATTGCATTATTTGTAACTTTTACACAAAATATATAAAATTTTAAAATTGCACGCATAAAATTTAAGTTAAAATGCTTGTGTGGTCGATGTGACTGGATTATAGTTTTTTTTAAATTTAACTAAATATATAAGTTGCAATAAACATTTTAAATAAAAAAGAAGGCTGTTGTTTTTACTTACATATTAACCTATTTGACCCATCCAGCGTGATATTTTTTAATGTCGCGACATAAACAAAAAGGGGGTTAACGAAAGGAATAATAAAATGCCACAACAGGGGCAATAATAGGAAATTTTTCAATGATTATTACCTTTTTTTAGGCGCACAAGACACAATGCAATGCAGGGGTCACAAAATTATATTGTGTTTGTGTGTGTGTGAAATAGTACGACTTTTATTGTTATTACAGCGATGGGGATAAAAGCCATCTGGTTTGGTCTGGTCTTTGCTCCAGTGACCACACCGTAATAACCGTATGTCATTCTCTTGTGGCGAATATCTTTCTCCATATGTATATCCGAATCCGGGGTACGTAACAATAATACCTAATCCAACTACAAAAGAATAGGGAGGGAAAAGAGCACTGCAATTGTAGTAATCAATGATGAAGATGAAGACAGTAAATAAACTCATTTTCTTTGGGTATAACAGTTAATATCAAAGATGATATTATTGTGCTCATTCTGTTTAATGCGTTTTTTTAGACCGTTATCGTAATCGTAAAAATCATAACGTAAATCTCCCCCTGGCGAGTGAAATGAGTTGATAGTAATAAAGAGCACACATTTCTACATTTTCTTTATCCATTCATTTAATCCAAAGATGAAAAGTCCAATTTACCAAAAAAAATTCTTTATAAAAAAGACGTATTAAAATCTTAGAAATCGGATTACGTGATTTTATGTCTTTTTATTATCTTCTGATTTCCAGACGGAAAGAATAAAGTTGGAGTTTAAATATACCCGTCCCCATTATCACTGTCCATCCGAATGACGTACGAAATGGGGTAGGTAAATGAGTTATAAACTAGTAATGCCGGGTTAATATGAAACTTTCAGACCTGAAACAAAATTATTAGTATGAAGGTTAGTTGAATGGCCTCTTTTATCCAGAAAGTTTAGACTCTCTTAAGTGCTTTGATAAGTTATGTAACACAAGCGGAAGTGCTCTTCACATACATTCAAGTACATTCTTCGTATTCCTCTTTAAATTATTTTATTTCTTGAAGTCAGACCCAAAACCTAAAAAATGTTGACTTTTTGCACTGTTACCGCACCTCATCGTATAAAACAAAAACAAAAATCCTTTAAAAAAAGGTTGGCTGGGTAGACGAAACCACTAAAAGTTTCCCTTTTCGCAGTAATAAAATACGAAACAAATTCCAAGTTGAAAATGGAAAGTGGTTTTCAAATAAATACGTCACAAAGCAAGAAAAAAATGTACAAATGTAAAAAGCATCTTTCCAGTTCCAGTTCACTCGGTTGTTGAAAAAGTCTGTAAAAAGGAATGAAATGTACGCGCAGTTAAGGTTGCACGTAAAGTTTCCATTTTTTTTTTACTGCAATGCTGTTTTCCTCCGGTGTTTTGTTTTTCTTCTCCTTCAGTGAATCCCACTGTAAAAAGGGAAAATAAAAAAAATACTACAAAAGCTTGTCTATGGCACGAAGACAAAGTAGCTTGTTTCATAGTTCACCGGTTGATGTGTGGCTTTTGGCAGAAAGCAACAGAGCAATTTGCTACGGTGTTTGCCGTTCGCTGTCAAATTCCTTGCATTCTTCAGGAGCAAGCAGTGGAGTTGGAATCCGTAGTTCGGTTGGTTGTGGAAGATGGATTGAGAGAAAGAAAAGAAAAAACAAGATGCTAACAAGATAAGCTGCCTAAGGATAATGATGATCTTGATTTGAGTCAGTATTTTTTTGATTTTTATCATGACAGCTTGTAAACGGAATTCAGTTACAAAAGATCTATAAAACTGTGTTTTCAACTTCAAACTTGAGTGGTTTTGGCTTTCACGGAAAATGTCTATGTTTTTTGTCTTTTGCAGTGAGAATGATCTCTGATCACACGTTTTTATTTTGTTGATGAATTCAAGTTTAAAAGCTTTTTGGGCTTAAAGCCATAATATCATATAGGTATATTCATTTCTGCGTTAATGTCTTTATACGTAATTCCATGTGTGATTGTCAAAAGGTAAAAACACTTGAAAGTGGAAGTGAACTGACTTGAAAGCTGATTTAGTGAACACAATTATTTTAAAATACTTATAGCTATCCACATTTATCAAAGACTTTCTTTGCAAAATGTATTAACTTGCTTTTGCTGACACATCAAAAAAATTCAGTCGTCCCTTCACCACATTTTGTAAACTTGCACGGTGCGTAAAAAGATGCGATACCACCAAAAAGATGTGTTTGATGGAATATGGTTTCCCCTTTTTTGTGTAAAACTCTGGCACAGAAAATTACGAGTTTGTAATGGTTTGAGAACAATGATGTGAACCATCTGCTAAATCTGAACTCTGAGCTGAAAAGTCACTTTCCTTTTTTTATCCTCGAATTCGGAGATATGCAATCTTTTTTTCATTGCGTTTTTTTGTACAGCAGCAGCAGCACACACGTTCTTCACTCTACATTACATTATGTAATTCGAGAGTCAAGTCACTTTCAACTTTACAACATAAGGTCTCTTCTTTCTCTCTCTCCTTTTTGGTGGAAAAATTCACTGGACATAATGGATGGACAGCGCATATATATATTTTTTTGGTCCTTTTTTGTACTTAATGCTTTTTTGAGCAGATATTCTCAAAGATGCATGTGGGCATACAGTGTACGTATTTTTTGTGGAACTTAAAGTAATGTGCAGAGGGTCAGCAGCAAAAGGTCCGGTCATAAGTAACAAAACTGTTCTGAGAACAATCTGAACTCCAGTGGAAATGGAATCGGAGAAAAGTATCCTGACTTTCTCTACTTAAAAAAGAGCAAATGATCAAATAAATCGTACAGTCGGATTATTATATGATGAAGTAGAGTAAAGTGGAGGAGATGAGTATATATACCAGTTACGTTTGTACTAGCTTCCACTTTTTCTTCTTCTTCTTCAGAAAAGATAAGAAGAAAAAGTCTCGTTTCCTTCCCTTCCTTTTTCGTATTGACTAATCCTTTGATCTCGTCCAGTAATCTGAAGATAAAGGAAGGATATAATATTGTTATAATAAAGAAATATGCTTAGAACAGCGTTTCTTCTGAAAATGGGAAAAAATACGGAAGTTGATGAAAAATGAGCAAAAAAAAACGAGATGTACATAAAATATAGTGGCTCTGTGCAAAAGCAATTTATTAACAGTAAATTCCCCGAATTTTTCAATTTTGCATATTAAAACATCGCTGCCTTATTTTATTACCCTTGGGGAGCCACCAGATTTTGAGTTGGTTGACTCCTTTATGCTTGGAAATGTCGCAGAAGATTCGTTGACTTTGTTGATTGGTGGGAGGCCGTTTGGTCGACGTTTTAAGTCACTTCATTACCAGTGATTACAATACCAGATTGCTGACTATAGCTCACACAAAATACGCCCAATTTAAGAACCTAATTCAAATTGATATTTGCCCATTATCTTGTTTACATGTACAAGTAAAAAACAATACAAAGTCAAGATTCAAGATCATGGGCATTGATACTTCACTGCAATACATGTACACAATGCACTACTCGCAGACATCAGCAGTGTTATACCTAGACACTTTTCAGAGAAATCATTCCAACATTTTCTATAAAAAACCGTTTTTACTTAATACAACTAACAAAAATAACAAATGTTTTATTTCGACTATACAAAACAAAATAGAAAGTCAGCAAATATAAATAAAATCCTGTTTTATTACCGCAATAAAGATTTTTTTATATTTTCAGCAGCAGACTTGGTTTGGATATCTGGAATCCGGAAAAGCGAGAGAAATGGTATGGCAGTTTGCTTTGAAAACGTTTCTCTGTGTACTACACTGCAATATAATGCATTCAAGCGTACAAATCGAATGAAAGTCAAGAGCTAGTAGTCTAAAAAGATAGATAGTTTTGTTGTTGTGTTGTTTACTGTTTTGTCAGCAGTTACTGCATAAAGTTGCCTTAAAAAAGAA
>JAITYZ010000575.1:0-11494 GCA_027744595.1 Paronellides praefectus | reverse complement strand
TTTTTAAATTGTTATAATGATAATCGTGTTAGAAAACAACAATATAAAAATGAACTGTTTATTGTTGAAATGAAGCGTTGTTTGTTTTTGTAGAAAAACTGGTTGTTGACATTGACGTTAGCTCTAAACTACCTATACCTAAGTACTTTACTACAACTTACGGGTTCGTCAAGAATTAAGAGCTGTGCTGTGGGGCTGAGCAGTGTAACAGCAAGGGAAACACGACGTTTTTGACCTCCACTAGTTTTTTTGACAGATGACATTGAACAATTAATTTAGCAAACATATTTATGCATGAAAATGTAAGTATTAAAAATATAAGTTGGATATACACACCTAAGATCCTTGATCAGTTTAAACTTTGCTGGAAGTTGCAAAAAATCCACAAGCCATACCCACTGTTTCTCTATTTGTGTTGCTGTAAGTCCATACAAACGTCCATAGTATTCTATTGTTTCTCTAATCGATATTTGATCATGCAGAGAAATATCCTTTGCTTTTACCTGTGGCATAAATCCCACACGCCTCCCGGGTGTCCCATTTGGCTTTCTTTTAAAAAGCAAAATTTCTCCAGCATCCCATTTTTGAAGCCCAACTATACAGCTCAAGAGTGTGGATTTTCCCGAGCCACTAAATTTTCGTACTAAATTAAATACTGAACAAGGGACGGAACATTTTCGTAAAATAAAATAAAATTCAAAAAGTTTACCTGGATCCCAGTAGTCCATAGCTGTTTAGAAAAACCAAAACAAATTACTCACAATTATCAACAAAAACAACACATTATCTTTCTCTCAAGATTTAATGTAAAATTTTATGAATTTCTCACATTGTCCCTTTTTTCACGTTCATGCACAATTTTGACAAAATCGGTTTTCCCTTTACATACGACTTGCTCACATTTTGCACACAAACTGTCAAGTCTTCACACGGTGGCCAATAATTCATTTGATTGTTGTTTTCAGGCTCATTATTATTAGCTCCGGTAATTTTGTTATCTAATATTCGATTCGATTTACATCCAAGGAGCACTGGATTCCCCGAAACTATTCCTTTCCCCATTTTAAAACCAGTGACGCAAGGCGTCAATTAAAATATTTTGATTTTTTTTAATCAACAACGGTCTTTAACGGTTAAAATGAAAATCCGTTCTAATAATTCACCTTGATTTAAATACAAATTTTCAGCACAGTGACAATGAAGATGTCGATATGAATATTATGAATACTCCTGCTAAAAGTTAATATTTAGGCACGTGTAAGCTCTTGCTTCTGGAATCTAGAAGTAACGCTGGCTTTGCGGTTTGACTTGTTTTATGTCTAGTTGACTATGAGATCTGCAAGCTGTGCGCTGGTTATTAGCAAGCTAAATTGGCTTTTGGCTTTGCACTTATCGCTACTACCAGAGCTTGTGTAACCTCTGCTACTCTTTGTTTTACGTTTTTGACACTACCTATGTAAAGGTAACAATGCTAATAAAATCAATGCTGTACTACTACTAGTTATAGTGTGACGTGAATAGATATGATTATGAACCATAAAAAGTGGCGTGTAGGTAGGTATATATTATTCATTAAATCATCAACAACGGGCTTCCCTAATTACTCTTCACCCAAAAAAATAGTTATCTTATATTTTTACGTTGTGTCGTCATCCACAATTTGTTGCCCCACAAAGTTTGATAAACCGATAAGACCAGAATTCAACCGATCAAAGAAATAAAAGATTTACATACACTTCATCTTCCATGCATTTTTACCGTCTTCTTTCTTTTATGAGTAACTCATTCATCAAATATGATATTTTGACCAATTTATTATGATAGTTAGTGTAATAATGATTATGCTACGTTGATGAAGTATACAACCTGATTGAAAAGGGTATGAGTAAAACAAAGAGATTAAATGAAGGTCATAAAAACAAAACAACGTGTGTGTAAATTTGATATTTTTTTTACTATTCTTAGCATTTTATTGGAAATGTTTAATACATCGTTTGAGATTATGTAAATTGCATTGCACTACAATAATTACAAAGTTGCAAAGTTTTGCATTATCTTCTTTTATTTTTTCCAGCAGAAAAGTGGTGGTCTTCAAGATAACTCCTAATCACCTATCTACTATAGACAGGTATTTATATTTTTACAGACATTTTAAGCATATGCACTAAAACACAATCGGGAGCATTCAGAGTCGGAAATTTCATTCCAATACACAGAAACAAATTATTTTTTTACAATGATAATACACCAATTAAGTCTACCTGATTTTCTGTTCAAAGATACATTCACATGTACATGATACCCGTAAAGCAAAAGTAATTATAGTTATATACATCATCTAACTTCTTATTACTATAAATGCATAACGAATTACATTAATACCTACTTACAAGTACAAATGATAATTGCATAGGCATCTGCACAACACAAAGTGTAAAAAAATATTATATGATATATTATTGGACTGATAATGATCGTGGTCGTAGCCAGTGCCTACTGCCTGCTTATTATTAAGCTACAAATCTTTTGAACGACTGGCAAGGAATTGGGATGACGCCACAAAGCTTTGCAAAAAGTTGTCCGGTGACGATTGCAATTTGAAATTCAACAAAAAGGTTCACACAGCCGTCCAACTAAACGTTAGATTTTCCAAAAAGCAGGAAAAATCATTCCCACAGACAGAGAAAATCTATTTCATGGTCGTGTCGCACTTGTTATGATCCTAAAGCATAAGTACGAATTATTACTATAGGTAGGTATGTTATATGATTATATAGATTTTGAAAACTGATACGAGAGACTGGCAGTTGCAAGAATATTAATTATTATTAATTCTTGTTGTGACGTTTCTTTGTTACGAGCTTAATACATGAGTTTTTCCGCGTGCAAAAAAACTTGATCAAAAGATGGATGTACTGGATGTAGTGCGAAGCAAAGTACTACATGAGTATTTAATAGTTTTACTAATTATCTCCACTGGGGATTCTCTCCTCGTTAGTTTTGCCAAATTGTTCACGAAATGTTAAAATTTTCCTGAAACTACCTATTTCACTCCTTATTTGAATTTCATTGATCCCATGTCTAGTAAGAATATATGAAAATCTCTTTTAAATTACTTTAAAAGGTTAGGTATACAATATGCTCATCATTCGGTCAAGCTTAGTCAACAGCTAACACTAGGGCGATGATTTGAAAAACCGACAAGTACACAAAAAAAATTACGATTTCGTCGTGGTTGAAAGAAAAAAAGTTGAACAAAAGAAACTAGAATTGCTTAAAATGCGCCGTATGCTTAAAGTTAAAGTTGTATGACATGAATTGGTCAATATAAAAAATGTTCTCTGGTTCATCAAGAGTCATTATTTCAATACTTGGATTTGAAATTTTTGGAGCAGGTTACCTGTGTACAAAAAAAATGTAAGAAGTATACTGGTTTTTTAATATTTTGTCTCAGTGTTGAAATAAAATTGTATCTTTTTTGCATTTTTGACTTTGCTCCAGGCAAGTGCAGGAAAATATATAAAATTTGGAAATATAGACATCGTTAAACGATTACAGAGTTATGTACCTACATTTTCGCTGAGGATATAATTGTGATGAAATGGTCCAACTGCCGATGTTAATTTGGTATATGATGAGGATGAGGGAGTGAGAACGAGAACAGAACAGAACGAGAACTATTTTATAAGGAGAGAAATGCTGAATAAAAGTGCACGCGTACAAATGCAAGAAAAGCTTCAATAAAAATAGAATCACGAGACGTGGTTCACGAAGTGTTATTCATTGCGGAATTGGGTTTTTTATTCGTTATAAGGCGCTTATTATACAATAACAATTATTTAAATGCATGTATTTACTTAGATAAACAAATTTAAATACCCAGTACACTAACTAGAAAAAACTTTATAAACTCTACAAAATAACCCCCTTTAAGTAATGTCTCTATTGACTATTTGCATTGTATTGCTGACAGCAATTTGCTCTTATGTATAATATAAAACCGGTATATTATTGAGCACTGATCATAGGAAAACAAGGACGAAAATGGATGTTTATATATCACACAGGAAATTTTCCCATACACTTTTCCTTCTTCTCTGTACTGATGGCCAGCATTAAGGCGTGGCATTTTACGTTGTGCAACATTATGTAGGCCTGTATTTAAAATGATTGTCTCGGAAGAAAATAGGTCACTCATCTTGTTTATTTCCATTTAGTCCAAATTTTTCGAACCATCCTTCCTTTTTAGCGTATTCTAAATCTCTTTGCAAATTATGTATGCTAGGTTCCAGACTAGAGTAAAACTGTGGATAAACTGCGGCCAACTTTTTGCTCATCCAAAAGTTTTCCACCCCCTCTAGCCATTTTCTTAACGATGTGGCAGCAGAATACACGGACATTAACTCCTCCTCATCTCTGTACATTTCTTTGAACATGGAAAATGTGGAACCGTCAGGTTCATTTAATAGCATATTGGCAAATTCTGAAAAGTCCACAAATTTGATAGGGTAACCAAAAACGTCGGAACTCAAATCGGGAAACTCTTGGTCCAAGTTTGGTCGATGATGTGTTATGTTGTAAATTTCGGATGATGGCTGAGGTGATAACTCATCAGAGTGAAAAAATAACTGAACGGACACAGATGCGCACTTGTCAACGGGCAGCATGACCATCGGGAACGGGTTTGAAGGCATAATGCCAGTCTTCATTATGTAAAAGTATCTGTAAAACATTATAATTCATTTTATATATTATATTATAATTCATTGTAAACATGTTTCGTATGGCTGTGGTTCTCCTGCCAGTTTAATTTTTTACCTTAGCATCATGTGGTTTTGTTCTACGTTAAATTGTGGTTCTTTCCTGCCAGTTTAATTTTTTTACCTTAGCATCATGTGGTTTTGTTCTACGTTAAACTTTCCAGATTTGGAGTGACCAGAAATTAGAGGTAAGCGAAATACTTTGGTGGGTATACCCCGCTCTAAAGCTGCAATGCTCATGAGGACATCACCGACGAATTTTGAATTTGGATATGCAAATGTAGTTACGCCATCAAAATCCCCAGACCGTGGAAAACTTTCAGATAAACAACCATTTTCATCCGTAGTCGCAACCGACAAGAGGGATGATGCAAAGAATACATGCTTTACGTGTTCTTCACTGGCACAGGCGAATTCTAAAACGTTTTTTGTTCCCAAAATATTGACTGAACGAACATCCTCAACGTTTTCGTCCCTTTTCAAGTAATGCTGTGTATGGTCTGCCTTGACAGCAATGTGGAATACAGCGTCAACAAGTTGTACCAACTCGGTCCATTCATTTTTCTCCATCCCTAGTTTTGGTTTGGCCACGTTACCCTGCACAAATCTGACCTTTTCTAGATCAACATCCGAAAGTAAATCTCTAAATTCAAGTCCCAGTTTTGGTTTGGCCACGTTACCCTGCACAAATCTGACCTTTTCTAGATCAACATCCGAAAGTAAATCTCTAAATTCAAGAATCTTGCGCAGTCGTTCTTGTGAGGAAACTGATTTACTGGGTCTCATAAGAATGTAAATTCTGGAGATCTGAGTCAAATTGGAAAGTTCTTTAAGAATGTATGGGCCTAAAGTTCCTGTAGCTCCTGTGAGGAGTACTGTGCTGATATCAGCGACATTGTTGAAAGGACGACCAATACCAGTAATGTGTTCTGGAAGCACACAATCTTCTTTAAGCAGTGCTGCTACTGCTTCTGGTGTCGGAGGAATTTCTGGCTCATCTGCTGCAGTGTCATCATCTCTTTCGATGACCTTGAACAACTGCTCGGATAGCAAAGTAGTGTTATTGCAATCTCGAAGAGAACTGGCACTTACGGTTACACGATCGCCCAAAAGAGATTGTACGGCATTTTTTATCTCCACAAACATCAGCGAGTCCACTCCCATTTCCTGGAAATTTGCGTCGTCTTCAATTGGTTCTTCATTGTCAAGTTTAAGAATTTTACGGAGTATGTCTTTCAGCTGGCATTTAATAAAACAGATTTTTTCTGTTTTATCTTCCTTGGTATCATACTGTTGCCAGAATTCATCGGATTTGATGGTCATGGAGGTGTTGGACGAGCTGCCCGCTTTCCAAATACGTTCATCCAAGTACACTGCTATTTGCGGAGACATTTTGCTGAACAGAACGAAAGACTCCATGTTCATGACTGAGGTCTGAAGTCGTTGTGTTTTCATTACGTATTCCAAGGCTGAAATTCCTTGGAGTGTAGAAAGGGCCTTCATCCCTGGCAATTCAACTTCGGTTGCAATGCCAATCTCACCCCATTGTCCTTTAAAATTAATTGAAAAACAAAGAATGAACAATGAACCTCTTTTAACACAGAATATTTGCTTTAAATGTTTTTTGTTTCAAATTACCCCAATTAATGGTCGTTGCACACAAACCCATGGAGTTTCTGTAGTGTGCAAATGCATCTTCGAAACAATTTCCGGCAGCATGATTGGACTGACCAGGGGTACCATAAAGTGCTACCACACTTGAAAAGAGCACAAAACATTCCAGTGGGAATCCCAGAGTTAATTCATGCAAGTTCAAGGTACCCTTGACTTTTGCATTGAATGTAGACGATAGTTTTTCCCAATCTTGATTGGCAATTAGACCATCATTTAATGTTCCAGCGCAGTGCATAATCCCTCTTAACTTGGGAAGGTTTAACCCATTCGGATCACTAATTTTCTGTACAAGGTCCTTGCAACGCTCGTATTTACCCACATCTAAGCGGACTGGGATCAAATTGGCGCCACCAGAATTTAATTTATCAATAACAGCTTGAACAGATTTGCTAGGCTCCCTTCTGCTACCCAGTAGAATGTGCTTGGCTCCTTTTTGTACCATCCATTTGGCAACTTCAAATCCGATTCCTCCCAACCCTCCAGTTATTAAATAAGTAGAATTTTCATTGAACATGGGAGTGTACACCTCTGATTTCCCATTTAGCTGTCGTATTTCCGGCATCTGAATTACTACTTTTCCAATATGTTTTGCTTTTTGCAAAAACTGTAAAGCTTCACGAATGTGAGCCCCGTCATACCGTACATATGGAATTGGATTGACAACTTTTGTGTCTACCAACCCCTTGATGACAGTCATTAGACGTCGCAATTCAGTTTTGTCCATTGAAGAAATATCTGCAATAGTGTATTGAACATCCGGTCGGAGCTGCTGAACTTCTTGTGGTTGCCAGATGGACAATTTACTCATCTCCACAAAACGTGCTCCCGGAGCACATGCTTTGAGAGTTGCCTCTTTGAATCCCTCACTAGTCAAAGAATTTAAAACAACGTTGACCCCTTGACCGTTTGTAACTCGGAGAATTTCATCGCCATATTTTGTGTTGCGGGAATGGAAGATGTGCTCAATTCCCAAATTACGAAGATAAATACGTTTTCGTCTAGAACCTGCTGTAGCGATTATGGTAGCTCCGACATTCTTGCAAATCTCAATGGCGCTTAGACCCACTCCACCCGACGCCGCATGAATAAGCACCGTGTCATCAGCCGTAATCTTGGCCACGTCTATCAGGCAATAATAGCTTGTTGCAACCACTGCAGGTAACGTGCATGCATCTGAAAATGTCATATTTGCAGGTACAGGTATAACATCATTTTCGTTCAGTTTAATATGACTGGGAAGTGCACCACCATTCACATTAAGACCAAACACACGATCTCCAACATTCCACTTTTGGCCTACTTTGGGGCCAGGGCAAACGCGTTTCACTACACCAGAAAAGTCAAATCCCACTGCGTTAATGTCCTTAAACTTTTCAGTAGGCTTGAGTATACTAAAAACATCTCGAAAATTAAGGGCAGACGTTTTAACCTGAATTTCAATTTCACCTTCCATCAACATAAACGGCTCCAGTGGTCCAAATTGTAAATCTCCAATTGACTTTGTTTCAGGTAATATTAGCTGAAACCTGTTTGTTCCAGAGGGAAGGGTTAGCTCCTGAGGTGAAACCTTTAAAGCTTGGAATCTCGCAACATGGCGATTCCCGTTGTAATAGGCAACTTGGGGTTCCTTGTCTTCACTCCAAATTTCATGGAAAACTTCCTTCATTTCAACTTGTGAAATATTTTGCACGTCATTTTGAATGCTGATACATCTGCAATTCACATCCGAGTTTTCATTTCTAAATGATTTTGTAAAACCCCACAATGTGCTTGGATGAAAGTTGTTGAGATCGTTGTCTCCAATCGGAGCCACCCCTTGTGTAACTGCACAAATTCGAGGCATGATTTTCTGTTTCAGGGAAAATATTGTTTGAGCAATGTAAAAGTAAGGCTGAAGAATATCTTCCTGTTGTTGACATCTTTTCTTATCAAGGGCCCACAAGTAAATTATGCCTTCCACATTAGTTTTTCTCGTTTTCAGGATATCCATCAACTTTTCAAAATCAGATTTAGTTTCGCCATGTAAATTAATTAGCTCTGAGGAGACTTCCTGGAACTTCACACCTGGCTCCACATGGACTACGCGTCTTCCAGCTACGTCAAGATTGTTTGATATAAAATGAGAAAGTTTGCATTCGGGTGTGGAAAATATAAGCCATGTTGGAGCAGTCAAAGATTTTGTAGTTGAAACTGTTTTTGAGATTGATGAGGAGGAGACTGAAGTAATCAGTCCATGTCTTCCATTAAAACTGGGAAAAGTGACAATTTTCTCAAATCCACACTTTTCCAACGAATAATTCCAAGCGGATGATGTGAGAATACAATGATCAGTTCTAAAATCATTATATCTAAAAAAACCATGGGTTGTGCCAAATATAAAAGAAATGATCCGATTTTTTTCGATTTGTTCCAAAACGTCAAAGTTGCCTCCGTTTCTCAGTAGTTTCCGGACATTGCCCAAACTTTGGCAAATATCCCTTGTGGCATGGATGACGTCTGAGATTACAAAAAAAACATATTATAGATTAAACTTATTGTTCTTCTTAACTAAAATAAATTACAGTTTTTTTAGTTATTAAAATACACTCTACCTGACGCAATGGCATAATCATAGTACCCAGGACAGAATCCTTGGGAAATTGGATCCTCCTCAATGTTAAGTCTTTTGAACTTTATGCTGTTTTTGTAATTTTCAAATCTTTTTTCAGCGCCCAGGAAAAAGCTAGACGATAAATCGGTATATGTATATTCAAATTGCACGCCCAGCTCGGCGATAACTGGCAAAACAAGGCTGGTGAATATTCCTGTCCCGGCCCCAACTTCAATTATACGAAACACAAAAGTTTCTCCACTTTCCATTTCATTCTGCCATGTTTTTAATCGCTGTTGTTGCGCGTCTGATATTGTTCCAGCAACATTAAAAAGCGAAGCATAGCTATCATAAAATCCTGACACGGACGGTTTGTTCTTTGTGTCCTCTGGGAAAAGAATTTGAAGGGGAGATTGTTTTCCTTTAAAAATACTGGCAAGATTTTCCCCAACTTCTCTGATTAATCTGGTAGGATCAAACTTTTTAACCAGCTCATCAGTAAATATTGAAAGAGCCAGTTGAGATTTGACAAAGTTGGGTGGGGGTGGATTGCGAATAACTTGCCATGAACCGTCACCATCAGCATTCCACCTCATGATACCTTCTTGTTCCAAGATTTCCATAAAATAATTGACAAACTTTGTGTGGGTTTCCTCAATTTCCAATTGTGTAACGAGCTGTTGTACTTGAATAACATGGCCAACATTTGGTTTCCATCCGCACTCGTATAGTCCGTTAAGAATCCAGTAAAAAACGTATTCTTCCAACTTTTTAAACACCCTTTCATTTTCTTCTGGAACACGGTCATATGTCTTTTCCATGCATTGTTGAAATTCTGTGGAATAGCCAGGGTCACAAATCACATGATCTGGGATGCGCTGACTCATGGATCCTGGTTTACTACGCCAGTTTTCTTCCCACAAGTCAGGCATGACTGAAATCTGTTGCTGTAGTACAGACTCTACAGCTTTTACTGTGGTATCAATCAGCTCGATCCCTGACATGACTCCGATTATAGTTCCAAGTTCATCAAAAAGAATTGCTTGATTGGATTGCTCCTTCACGTCCTCTGTATAAATGTAAAGCTCTTCTCCCTGAGCATTGGCAAGCCACATAAATTTGGAGATTGAAATGGGCACATACAGTTTCCTTTTAATTTTGTCAGAGTGCTTTTGTATCATAACGGCTTGGATCATACAATCTAGCACTGCAGGATGAATTATATACTGTTGAGACTCATTTGAGCTGGGAGGAATCTTTACTTTAGCCAACATTCCATTTCCACTGTCACCACCATCCTTCCATATTTTCTCCAAACTTTGGAAGGTAGGCCCGAATTTTAGTCCAACGGATGCCAGCATTTGGTACGTTTGAGTGATAAGTTTGTCATCTGAAGGTTGACCACAAAGTCTGTGAAATCTATTCATGTCAAAAGTAACGCTTTTTATTTCCTCTGCAGAAGGAAGTGGAGTGAAGGAAGCTGTGGCGTGTGAAAGCCATTTTGAATCCATCCTGTGGAATATTTTAACGGAAAGGTCATTCCAGTCATTATTATATCCACCTTCTTTGCTGCCATTGCTGGTGTTGTTAAAGTCAACGACGACTTGAACTAGACTTGTCTTGGATTCTTCCAATGCAAGTGGGGCAGCAATAGTCAAATTCTCCACTTTAATTGGACGAGTAGGTCTGCTCATAAAGTCTGTACAACACTCCACAACGGCGTGTCCTGCTGCTAGAGCCATCTCAAGATAAGCAGCACCTGGAAATATGGCAGTTTGTCCAATTGCATGATCCTTGACATATTCCAAGCATCTCAGATTCAACCCATTTTGAAAGATTTTTGTGGCTGATGCATTTGGAATCAAGCTACCAAGAAGAGGATGTATTGTATTGCCTGTGGTGGCCATCATGTCTGGCCAAAATTTCTTTCCAATAAATGGATAATGAGGAAGGCTAACTTTTGTCCTTTTGTAAAACTGGTCCAAACCTTCCCAGTCGATTGAAACCCCTTTCAAATACAGCTTTTCTAAAGTTTGGAAAAGCGTATCCCATTCATTTTCATTCTTTTTCAAAGATGGCAAACAGGACAGCGTCATTTCTTCATTGTTCATCATTGTCAATGCGGATAGTACAGGTTGAGGTCCAATTTCAATAAAAATCCGGCAACCAAGTTCGACTGCCGTTTTGCTGGCGCTCTGGAAATTCACGGGTTGTCTTGTATGCTGCACCCAATATTCCGCATCAATTGATTCCCCATCAATCAAAAAGCCCTTCATGCCGGAAACGTATTCACAATCTTGCTTTTCATTTTTGGTTCGTTTAATCTTGTCAGCAACCTTTCGGTATTCATCCAACATGGGATCCATGTGCTTGGAGTGAAACGCATGACTGGCTTGAAGAACAATGGTCTTTAAATTATGTTCCTCTGCACAGTATTTTGCAAATTCAAGTATCACTTCTGAATCCCCAG
>JAITYZ010000574.1:0-14292 GCA_027744595.1 Paronellides praefectus | reverse complement strand
ACAACATTCAGTTTGACACTTGACTACTACCTATTTTCCATCCATGCCTTTTGGCTTGTACATGTACACATTTACATGTACAATGTCGAATAAAAAAGTAAGAAATAAACTCTCTTTTTTTTCTTCTCCCCGATGAGTAGTATTATAAACTCGTGTTTTTGTATTTTGGCTGTATACAGCCAAAAAAATAGTTGCGATATATGTAAGTGTACAAAACATCATACAACCACCACCACCACCATTTTGCCACCGAAAGAGAGAAACAGACGGAGAAAAAATGGTAGACCAAAGCAAGGGAAGTAGCAGTAGTAGCAGCAGCAGAGATGCATGACACCTCACTACTCCACTCACTCTCATCGTCAGACGGCGTGATATCAACAGTTGTTACGCGTGTGCTGGCAAAATACATGTTTTTTCCATGATGACGAAGCTCAACTGAAGTTACACAGAAGAACATGAGAAGTTTTTTTATTCTGGTTTGGTTGGATGGCGGTATTGGCGGTGGTGGTGGAAGTAGATAGTGGAAAGCAAGCAGAGAAAGTGCGATGGAACGGTGGATGGATATAACGCAAGTACATTGAACTATGCAGAGTATAGCGCCATATACCATCATCATCATCTTAACAAAATGACTTTTTTCCTTTTTTTCGCTATTATGCACCTACCTATTATATTATTATTTTTATTATTATCGAATAGATTATATGAGTTTTTGGAAAAACTAGAAAATTGCTTTTTCCCTCTCTCTCTCTGAAACAAAGAGAAAATAACATGAGGAGTAGCAGTAGTGGGAAGAAGAGTGGAAAACACAAATGATAAGGTTACCAATATTCTATTCTTATGATGATGCATGCAATTCCTAATGAAAAAATTTAAGATTATACACGAATCACGAATTCATTTTCCACGAAAAAAAACAAAAAAATGGAGGGAGAAAGAGAATAGTAGAAGCAGAGAGGTTCCATGTTCCTTGATGGTGGAGTAATGAAGTGGTTTTTAGTAGTGGCTTCGTGGAAAAATGGGTGTTGGCTTTTTGCACACGGCTACGATAATACTAAAAATATAAGTAGTATAGAGAGACAGATAGGCATATAACATATTATATTATAGCTACTTCTCATCTCATGAACGTATGTATGATTATTATTATTAATATTATTATATGTATAGACATTTCTCCTCTCATTTCTATCATAGGAATTGGATGAGTGGTGGTGATGGTGGATCCTGGATGACGATAATAATGATATGATATAACATGACCATCACCGTCATCCTCGTTCCTGTCTCTTCTGTTCTCTCTCTCTCTCTGGCGCGGCGTCATCCTCTTTGCCGTCCATCCATCCATTTCATAGCATATCCGCCCGCCCTCCCGCCTATCTCCTCATATTACCATTTTACCAAAAAGCTAAAGTAAAAATGTATAATATCGCCATCATCATCATCGTCGTCGTCGTCAGCATCGTTCCCCGTATCAGGTATCATATCATGTGTCTCTGCATGATATTTCCACAAGATGAGGATAAAGCAGTAGCAAAAAAGAAAAAGAAGGACATTTTTACTAAATACACAGAATGTAATCTACAGGCCAGGCACACACACAAACATAACACACACGTCGCAAAATGGAGAGAGAGAAAAAAGAAAAGCCAAGTCCATAATATTTTTGACAAGGAGGATGACGATAATAACGTAATGTGAGTGAGCGGTGGTGGTTGAGAAAAAAAACAAGGAGAGAAAAAAATAGAAGACCAAGAGGACTATCATCATCATCATGAAATGAACTGTTTTTCTCTGATGATGATATTTCATGTGTGTATGTCTCTCTAGTCTACAAAGTCTACTTGTTAGTAAATTTAAGACTAGATTCTCTCTCTCTCAGTCTTGTTATTATGCTGCTACTACAACAACTACTACTACTACTGCTACTACTACCACTGCTCACCATCACCAGAGAGCATCTTCGTTCTGCTCTGCTGCCTCATGGTTCATTGATTACCATTATGCATTAATTCAATTTTCTCCTCTCTCTTCTTCTTTTTTTCCACTGCTTCCACTACTACCCTTTTCTAGCAGGAGAATAAGGAGCAGCAACAGAATTGCTAGTTAGTTCTCCTTATTTTTTTTATATATATACACTACTATATCACAAGGTGATGGTGGTAGCGGTGAAAATCTTGTTTTTCTCTCTCTCTCTATACTTTTGTCTTCTTCTTCGTCGTCATCTTCCACTTTACTATTTTGCTTTTATTCTACTGCTACTCCTCCTGCTGCTTCTGCTTTTACACTGATAGGCTTTATCTTTTCACATGAAGAGGAAAATGGTGCGTGCTACATAATAATAATAATATTATTATTATACGGAGAAAATAAGTAACCAAGTAAAAGGACTCTTCTTCATTCTGCTTCTATCTTTCTATTTAGAAGACAAGGACATGTTTTCCTACATGCATAACTAATGTTTAAGTTCAAGTATTTCTCTTGTTTATTATCAAGAAAAACAAAAGGGATGGTAAATAGTGTGGTGGTATTTATACAAACATAAGTAGGCAGAAGACAAATAATAGTAATATAATCTTTATAAATGGAAACAGGAAAATATTGTTTGTAAAAATAAAAATATATTATTATTATTATGTGTGTAGGTATGTATACATTTGTACCTACCTATGTACGTGCAAACATGCTTGTAATGATATTTTTCAAAAGAGTGCGAAGGATAACTAAGGGCATAGTCAAAAAGTAATAAATATATATGGCATAGTAATATAGGTAAGTTAGGTAAGTGTATGAACAAGGGTGTTGCACACACATGAAATTGGCTGATGCGGAGCAATCTTCTATAAACGGAATATGAAACGTTCAAATTCAAATTGCCATTATATTTATGTGGCACACTCGATTATTACACAGGTAAAACCAAAATAATGGCTCCAAATCGGAAATTGCAACATTATTAGCTTTATTTTTTATTTTGGAGACAAAAATGAAAAGTGTGGGATTTTGTATTTTGTGGGAAGAAGAAGAGGAGGACGGAAAACAAGAATTTAGTCATTTGATTTTCAAACAAATTGTTACGTGAAAATTTTCAATTTTGCGCTTATTTTCCATACTTCCAATTCCAGTAATAAAGATTCATGCAATCCTCTGCTCCTGGTCTTTGTATAATTTCTTCAAAACTTTTCTCCCATGAGATAATACCGGTGGGAANTCATCCCCCATCAGCAGCATATTAACCATATCCGCAACTTACAACAGCGCCATCCCGCGTAAAATTTATATTAAATTTCCCCACCCACACTATTTAGTTCCCCACCAATAAATATCGTTATTATATTGCACTACATAATATTTTTTCCTATCATCAGAAGTAAGATACATACAGCACCAGCAACTCTTTGATTTTTTTTATTATTTTACCGTCCACCGTCACCCATAACTATTTTCTTTTTGCTAACGTAAAATTTTATTATTTTCCCCTTGTTTTCATCATCCCTAAACACTGTGTTTATTATTGCTCATGTGAATGTGTGTTCTTGTTTTACTAGCTATAATGAAATTTTCTCCTATTTACTGTACAGCAGTAAAACGTGTTGGGTAAACATAGTAGTACTGCTGGATATAGAGACATTGCATTACATATTTTTACTGATGGCGGTTGTTAGATTTTTATCCCTTTTCCTCCTCCACCACCAGCAACAGCAATATAGGTGGTGGTGGTGATTCTTTTTATTATTATTATGATATTCCCTACTTTATCCTTTTACCAGTGAATGTTATCCGCTCTACACGTTCAACATTTCAACACAATTTCCGTCCTGAATTATTATTATTTTTCCCCTTTTGTACTTCACGGGTGTATTGATTATTCCTTATTCTTCTTTATGTATACAGTAGCCACACATCCCCACCTAAAACCATTATTTTATATATATGTTTTACTGAATTCATCAACCAAAAACCAAGCCAGTCGCGAGTTTATGTGGCATAATACAAAGGTATTATGTATCTTTTCTCTTTCTCTCTCTCTCTCTCCTTTGCTCTGGTTAATTGGAATGGATCCCCTTGGCTGCTACTCCATCCAGCTACCTACAATATATATCCCAACGATATATTTTTTTCTTCTCTCCACCTTTCCGTCCACCTTTCCAGTATAACTTCCACCTCAAAAAAAGAAGAATGCGCCACTAATAACGGAAGTAGTAAGTCATTGTTGCTGTTGCTGCTGCTGGTTTACTAGATATCATTCCATTCCATTGCTCTCTCTGCTGGTGCTATACTGCTGTGTTGCTGTAAGTATTACCCAACATCAAAAATGACAAAGTCTAGGAAAATGATGATGGCAGACACATATGGCAAGCTGTGTACACCTTTCCATTTTCCATTTGAACAGGAAAATCAAAGGGTAGAAAAGGAGTGGTCTTCTCTCTCTCTACCAAGTTTGGTTTATTTTTTGTTCCCATCTCATCGTAAAAGTTACCTATTAGAGCAAGCTTTATAGAAAATAGATTGCTTGCTTGTATGTTTTTTTTTTCTATTCTGCTGCCTAATCTGCAGAGCAGTGCAAGTATTCATTCTTTTGTATACATGAACATGAGAAAGAGAGAGAGGGAAATGTCTGCGTGTATTCAATGGATTTATGGCTGGGGTAAAACGTAAGCAATTAATGGAAAGTCAAAGTGAAAGGAAAATCACAAAAAGTTATAAAGCTCTTCTCTCTCTCTCTCTCTTTCTCTCTCTCTCCCGTAGTAAATGTATAGTCTACTAGCTGGTAATAGTTGTTCTCTCCTTGCCATTATTGAATAACTATACATACATTTATTTTCTAACAACCTGCTGGTGTGTGTGTTCCATCACTAAAATGAAATAGACTCTATGCCTCCTCTCTCTCTCTCTGCTGCTGCTGCTGCTGAGGAGGACGGACTTACCAGAGAGTAGAGGAGAAAGCAGCAAAAAATAAGGGAGACTTGCGACTAGAGAAAATGAAACACAAAGCCATGTACATATTATTATATTTATAATATATAAAAGCTGTATCCAGTTTTTTTGAGACAGGCAGGAAAGGGAAGAACACAAGACATGATGATTTATCTCACAGAGGTCAATCGACTTCATTTACAGATGGGTAGAAAGAAGAATATATATATAAATTTGTTGGATGTCTATAGTGGAAAAAGTATAAAAAAAGACCACATGTATGACAATAGACTCCGCACCACCCTTATATTTATATATTAAATGCAGTTAATACAAAATATTCTACTACGTACAAATAGATTGCTATCCAATCTGCTATGCTATTCTGCTGCGGAGATATGTTTTTTTTAAAAGCTGTATCCAGTTTTTTTGAGACAGGCAGGAAAGGGAAGAACACAAGACATGATGATTTATCTCACAGAGGTCAATCGACTTCATTTACAGATGGGTAGAAGAAGAATATATATATAAATTTGTTGGATGTCTATAGTGGAAAAAGTATAAAAAAGACCACACATCTATGACAATAGTATCCGCACCACCCCTTATATTTATATATTAAATGCAGTTAATACAAAATATTCTACTACGTACAAATAGATTGCTATCCAATCTGCTATGCTATTCTGCTGCGGAGATATATTTTTTTTACTCTGGATCATCCATCCATTCCATTTTACTTTGTGTTTTTTGTAAATCAAAGCGGAAATATACTAGCTACTTAAGAGTAGGAGTAATAGCTGTAGCTCCAAAAAAAGAAGCAGCATGTTTACAGCTGCTGTCTTCTAGTCTTCGCCTTGTTCTTCTTTTACAACAACAAAGACGTATCAAATGAGGATAACAAACCGGAGAAAATTGGTTACATTACTCAGATACACAGAGAAAACGTTGTATAAGTTAAAACAGAGGGAGGAAAAAATGTTATTTATATCGTATTTACATGTATTAATTATATTCATCTTTGTTGTTATGTGGGTGTGTGTCTTCAAACGGACGTCAAAAAATATATAAAAAAAAGTCATGCGTTTGGAAAACGTGCTGCGGGATCATAATAATATCATTTTGGAAAGTTCCACAAGAAGATAGTAATGATGATGGGGAATGATACATAATCCATGTTAAAACCGATATAACGAAAAAATAATGATAATAATAACAATAACCACTGTTTTATAACTACCGTAATCATATATGAGCTTGTAATATGTACCTATTTAATATTATCGAAAAATGGTAGAACCACCTTGTAAGTTGTAAAGAAGGAGTAAACGAAAATATAATTTCGAGAAAGGATTTTCGAATTTCGAAAAATAATGTAAAAAAATGCGGACATTTTTTGTGGTGATCCAAATTCGCTAAGCGAGCTCCAACTAAAAAGCTGAAAATCCCAACCGCTTCTAAGCTATTGTGAACAAGGACGGAAGGGCAGACAAACTTGTTAATTATAAAAAGGTCTTGCGCTTCGTAGACCAAACTGTAATCCTGTTTCCTGTAACAAAAAAAGAATATAAATAGTATAATATTAATCCGCATGTTCACATTCACAATCATATATTATATAGGTATACAAAGAAGAAAAAACTAATGGCCTGACTTGACTTTGTCTGCATATTATTGCATGGTTCAGAGAAGAGAGAAATTTAATTACTACTTGTGTTACTAAAATGATGATAAATATATAGTGAGTTGACTGGATGATTATGTTGATCATCATCATGATACAGCCTACTACCTACTGTGCGGCTTTTAATGTGGATGAATCTCTGCATCTCTACTTCTTCTGGCTTGGCTACAAAAAAAATCTCTGAAACCTAACTTATTATACATAACTATGTGGAGAGATAAAACACACGTGTATTGCATTATTTCATGTTATATTATTATGTAGACTTATGTAGGGCTATATATTTATCGGGGCTATGATGCCCATGTATATATCTGTTTGTATCTGTGATGGAATTAATTATGCCACTAGGAAAGGGTAAACTAATTGGATATCCCATCCCATCATCATCATCATCATCACCATTGTCGTCCTTCTTGCCTTTTTTTTGCCTCCTTTCTTCTCTTCTTACTCATCATCAACTTTTCTTTTTCTGTCTTTTCCTTTTTCCAAATTCAATTCCATTCTCGCTCTTCCCTTATTTTCTCCTTGTATTTGACTGTTGCTGCTGTACATGTGCTGATTTTGCTCTATTCTTCTTCTCCTTGTCTCTCATACTGTTTTGTGGTAAGGGTAATAATGAGTTCTGTTTTGTCCTCTTAATTTTCTCTATCTCACTCACTCTGTCTTGTCAACTTCCTGTGTCTGAATTCTTATTCCATATTATTATATATGTAATAATGAGTTCTGTTTTGTCCTCTTAATTTTCTCTATCTCACTCACTCTGTCTTGTCAACTTCCTGTGTCTGAATTCTTATTCCATATTCCATATTATTATATATGCACACGTATCATACACAAAATAATATGTACATACACTATTCTGTATACTTTTGATGGTTAACTTACTATCAGAATTTAGAGTCAACAGTGAATTGAGGACATCATCATGATCATCATCGCAATCAGCATCGTCGTCGTGATCATAATCACGAGACATGCCGGGTGAAAGCCCAAAGAATATTACTCTTTTTCTCTTCTGATGTTCCATTTGCTCTTATTTTCCAGATGTTCTTGAATAAATATACATACTACATGATAACATCAATATCATCCAAAGAGAGAGAGAGAGAGAGTAATATTCCTGGTAATTATTGCAAGACAGTGTGGCTCCAGTAGTATCCAGAATTACATGTAATTTTCCTCCTCCTTTTCCCTTTTTTTCTAACAAGCTTCCGAACAAAAAAAAGATAACCTGAAGAGAGAGAGAGAGAGGAAAAGGGAGACTGGAAAAAAACATGTGTTTCATTTTCATGTATGCATTGTATATAATACGATCGCCGTACTATTTTTGCCTCTTTTTTTACGTTTTATCACTTATTTGTTCACATTTTGTGTACAATAAACCATCAACAATAAAAATTTGATGACTACTACTTTATTTATACACGTGTAAGCTATGCCGCGCTACATTGTATATGAAAACATAATAAACTTTTTCTTTCCTTGTCGGTTTTTCTCTCTCTAGTCGCGTCGTCGTCGTCACAGAGAAAGAAAAAAAAGTTGACTTTCTGACTGTTGCTTTTTTTTCCTATGACTTTTGTTCACCTTTTTTCCACCGAAATTCGGAACAAGTAGAGAGAAAGTAGGAAGAAGAAGAAAAAAAGATTTTTATCACATAAAAGCACATACCACATCAGTCAAATCATGCACATATCAGCGAATATCTTATGTTTATAACTTTTTTTTGTGTGTGTGTGTTGTGTTTGTGTATTCCTTCTCTTGTCGACCATGTAGCCATATTTACACATTGCTTATTATATTATTTGTGTGTTTATTGCTGGAGAGCAAGAGGAAAAGGTCATAAACGTTTCAATACTACACTTTTACACTCGTACAACTGCCAGTTGTAGTACAAGACAAGTTTTAGTCTGGTTGACTTTCTTTCTTTTTTTATACTTTTTTTTCTCGATGTCGATACGTTTACATTTCGCCAAGCAAATAAATGAATTTTTATGGGAGTTGAGCCGAGCTATGAGCCATGGCCTGGATAAAGGAAAATATGGTAAAAACCTTCATTCAACCAAGGAGAAAGTCAAGTCACCAACACAGCAAGCAAATCCATCTGAATGTGTGTGTGTTGTGCTCTGTATTTAAATGCAGTATGGACACAAGCAACAGCCAAAAGCTTGGTTGTACATTTTTTTTATCCTTTTTGTCCTCAAGTCAATCCTCTCACATAAGCCATGCATATGTATGTGCTCTCTGGTAAAAAAAAGTCTATATAAACCTATATGAATCTAAACTCTAAACATATAGGCATCAATGTACCAATATGTGTGTGTAAGCTCAAAAAAGAGACATGAAGCAACAACCCCAGAGTTGCTATATAGCCAAGCTCTCTACTACGCCACATCATCATCATTACATTATTTTCTCTTGTTTCTTGTTGCTTTTCCCACACTCGTAGATTTGAGTATGCATATTATATGTACTACTACTACCCCCCATCCCCACCACCTCCACACCAAAAAAAATATATATATATATATATTTATAAGGCGATGACTCTCCTTAAGCACGTCAAAGCAAGCAAGCTTGTATATATTTTTTTTTCAAGAGAAGCGCAGCCGAGGAGAGTTTGTGAGCGGCTGTTCTCTTTTTTTTGTCTCCCTCTTCAACTTTTTTTTCTGCTTTTTGGATAAATGATGTACATACATTTCCCTTCTTTATTTCTTTCTCTCTCTTTAGATAAATGCATTTTCACTTACTTTTACTTTTTATTATGACTATATACGTTTTTACAGGAGGAGCAGCAGCAGAATGATGATTATGATGAAAGTGTACAAAGTACAAAGAATGCTTTTTCAGCTGTCGATAAACTTGTGTATATTTTCCAAAGTAACATATATGGACATATACAATACAGTTACCAACCAAAGCATATAGGAAAAAAGGAATATAATAATGATAGCTTTTTTTTCTTTCATGATGATAATCATGAAAGCCAATGAGAGAGTAAGGACAACACACAGTAAAAAAAATTGTAGAAGAGTAGAAACAAGTTTCATTACCGTATGCTTTTACTTTTATGGCTTGTCTATGCAATATCACCACCACCACCACCATCATCATCATCCTCTTCTTCTTCTTCAGCAGCACTCGTAAAGCTTGTATTACTTAAATATGTACGTTATCTACGTGGATGTATACACACGCCTGCTTTTTTTACAGCCGCCGCGCCGCGTGATCGACAAAAGCAGCAAAAAAAGAAGAAGAGAAAGCAAAAGCAACAAAGCAAAGCTGGTTTATTTGGTACGTAAGTGGAAGTTGGTAATAATATTGTGCTCTGTAAAGTATGTGTGTGTACACAGATAGATAGATAAAAAATGTGTGGATATGTATGGATATGCCTATGCAAAAAATGTAAAGTCAAGTTTGTGTCATGTCGTGATGATGTGGAAATATATGGATATATACACCTTATGTATAGCTATATCGAGAGTTAAGTTTGAGGAATAAAAAAAGAAAGAATAGTATATAAATCGGAGAAAGAAGCGCGCATATAAAATATAGTCATGTTGTAGTCAAGCCATATTATAAATAAAGCTGATGTGGCGATGATTCAGAGATTTGGGTTAAAAAAATAAACTGGAAAAAAGTGGAGAAAGAAGCGCGCATATAAAATATAGTCATGTTGTAGTCAAGCCATATTATAAATAAAGCTGATGTGGCGATGATTCAGAGATTTGGGTTAAAAAAAATAAACTGGAAAAAAGCAAGCAGCTAAGCTACCCAAAGATAAAGCATGTTCAAAGCAGTGTGTATATACCACATATTGTGTTGTGTGAGGAAAAATCGACTGTTGAAAATAAATGCCATGCCATAGTAGCATACGACGACACAAAAGACAATAGCTAAAAACATCTGCGATGATATCCCTAGTGCGCTATTGTAAAATATTTCCTATTATTATTATTATCAGAGTAGTTGTGGCAGTAGCATCATCAGCAGCAGCAAAAAAATACTGCATAAAGTTATAATAATAATAATATGCATAGGTACAAGTATAACGGTTTATATAAGGATGCATGTAGGCTGTAGGTATGTCAAAGTGATGAGGAGGGAAAGCAAAAAAATAGTTGGAAAGCTGGGGTAAAATGTAATATTGGATAGCTCTCAGCCTATTTCTCTCGCACTTTCTCACATGGCTTTACTTATTGCCCAGGAAAATATGAAGAGAGAGGTGCTTTAAACAGGGAAAAAAGGGAAAGAGAGAGAAACCTGCTTCCACAATCTATCTACTCGTCTATAGTCTCTACACACGTCCTTCATCATCATCATTCTTTTATCTATCCATTTATCCATCTCACATCCAAAACGTTATTATTATTATTATTATAAATGCAGAAGAGTGTGTGCTTCAAGTTACACATCTTACCAGAGTCTATATCTCTCTCTCTCTCTTTCTACCTACCTGTGCCTGTGTGTGAATACTCAGCTTTGTAGCTCCATCTAAAAACCAGGTAATACGGAAGAATGATGATGGTAATGATCATGTCCTTTCTCATAATATTCTCTATCCTTTATCCAATCCACCATCCTACATTTTATATACATATAAATGTTGTACACAGGGAAATAGTAGGGAAAAAACTGACTTGACTACTGTGACTCAAGCTTTGAAGAGAGAGAGAGAGAGACTAGCTGATTGATACGTATCTCTCTTCTACTCCCATTTGCATATAGGGTTTTTGTGATGAAAATCTTGTCTAAAATGCGACACGGCAGCAGTAGTAGCACTTTATACAGGAAATGAATATATAGGAGGCAATCGAGCGTGAGCTGGCATTTATTGCGACATATCCATACATACAACAGCATTATAATATGGCAAAAATACATGCATTGCATAGGTGGTGGTATAATAGATAGTGGGGCACTCTTTCGTCATCAGGAAAATTTGTAGAGAGACATATGAAGTATGGCTGGATTGAAACTTATTGCTATTTTCTACTTTGGATGTGCTCTGTTTTGTGAGTGTGTTGTATTAGCATACCAACAGAACTCCACATTATTATTATTACTATTATTATTTTTCCACCTTTACAAATTCTCTGTATATTTATATGGCTTTATTGTATTGTTTACTTACTTTTTGGGTGGTGGTGATGGTGGTGGAGGTAGTGGCATTTATTTGGAGACGACGACGACCGTGGGTAGTATGCTAGCTTTTACTTTAGCAGACATTGCAACACAACTCAAGTTTTTTGTCCATGTTACTTATTATTTTTTTATTTTTCGCTTGATCTGCCACTGATCCAATTACAAGAGCAGTCATATAATATCAATATCAGAGGGCCGCCATAGGTCGCATTTTATATTTTTTTCAGTCCAAAAGTTGAAATATACATGTACACCTCTCTTGTGCATTTGAAAAGAGAAGGAGATGCAGAGTAGTGTTTTTTTGTTTGTCCTTCTACTTTTAAGCTTGTTGATGCTGATTCCAGCTACACCAATAATACCACCACCTTTCCTATTACTGCTGTTCAGCTCAACTCTTACAATTTTCATGATGGTGACGACGGTGAAGACATTGACGACAGGAGTGAGAGAGAGAGAGAGATGAGAGAGAGAGAGAGGCAGCAAAGCAAGCAACGTAGCAGACGAATTGTATCCCTTAATCCTCTTTCTTTAAAATTCTATTCTGACGATTTCCACTGCTCCGCTGTACATCACAAGAGGCTATATTATTGGGGAACAAAAGCCTTGTGTCTGTATGATGTCGTCTGATCCTACCTACCACCACCGACCTAAGTATATATATATACCCACTACACACATATAAATAGTTATGTGTATACTTGTCTCCTACTTTAAAAGGTATGAGTATTTTGGATTTTGATACTTCAATCCTACTTTGCCTCTCTTTCTCTCTCCGATTTTTCCATTGAATTTCTTCCCTACCACCACCACCACTTTTGCTTTTTACTTTCTCCCTTTCTTTCTCTCTCACAAGCTCTTCTCTTTTTTTGTGAGACTCTTGTATAAATACACACACATACACATACTTTTCCTTATTTTCTTTGACTTTCCCTCTTATATTTTTTTATCTTATATCATCCTTTCAACTTTATGCATGTCAATGGGATGCCGATGTCAGACACGCCATGATCACTATCATCATCCTCGTAACGTAGTAGTAGTAGTCGTCATCATCAACATCATCGCATCCACAACATACATAATATCGCAAGATTGAGATATTGGCTGGTATGGTGGTTGTTGTAAGCATGTATGGATGGATGGATGGATAGATGACGACAAGGACAAAACATGACTGGCTTTAAGGTAGAAGAGAAGGTTTGTAATAAGTGAGTACATTTTTTTTGAAGGCATGGGAGTAACTAAATAAAAAAGCGAGAAAAAAGGATGAATCCTTTAAAAAAAGTATATGTGCGCGAGAGAGAGAGAGAGTTCCCCTTCAATTTCTCAGAGCACCACACCATCCTCACCACCACCACACCAGCCACTCAAGCAGGAAGCTATTTTGTTACCTTTTTTCCATCCTGTTGTACAAGTTGTGTGTTGAGTCGAGTACTTCTTTGGATCTTCTGGAGATTTTTTTTCTATCCTTCATATTCCTCCTTTTTCCCTTTTTCACTTTCCAAAAAAATACTCCCAACCAACTTTTTTCCACTACATCACAATATATAAAGCTGTTATGCGGTAGTAGTGGTGGTGGTCGTAGTATGTATAATATGACAAGGTGGTACTTCAAGTCATACATATGCATCCCGTTTGAAATTAAAGTCGCAACTCACAAGAAAGCTAAAATAAAGTTGTGTATCGAGAGAAAGTGAGAAAGAAAAAAACATGCTATGAGTCAAATGTAAGTACAAGTATTTATGTATGTATATATTTTATATAATATTATGTATATAGCTTTTTGAAAGTTGTGTGGCCTTAGCTTTATTCACCTTTTCTCTCTACTCTCACATCAGCATCTTCTTCTTCGTCTTCTTTCTTTCCTTATTCATCTTTGAAGAGTCTGAAAAGAGGGCCATCATCGTCATCTTCTATTTCTTCTTCGTCATCTTCATCATCATCATCATCATCATCATTGAAACAGCAGCAAAGGCTTTTACTTATGTATATTCATCATCATCATCATGCAAGTATGTATGTTGTTGTGACTCTTTCTCCTTCCCTTTTTCTTTCTGCTGCTGCTCTGAGACAAATGGTAAATGTAAATTATTAGAGGAGAATAATAGAGAGAGAGAGAGAAAAAAAAGAAAGAAAAGAGAATTTTTTAGGAGGAAAAAACGAAGAGAAAGGAACAAGAGCTTTTTTTGTATATAATGCAGTATGTATAGTAGATACTCAATCTTTTTTTCTTTAACTCTTTTTTCTTCTTTCTTTTTTGGTTCAGTGCTTGGTTTTTTCTTTCAAACTTTTATTTTTTTTGTACAAGAAAAGAAAATCATGGCTATAATGCAGTAGTAGATTACATAGTACATAATATATACATGCATGTTTGCTAGTTGGGTGATCACGAAAAATGATGATTTTTTAGAGAGATTGTATATATACGTATATATATATATGTATTTAGTTGGTTTTCTAATAATATTACAAGGTATTATTACTATCATTATTGGGAAATATAATATGTAGTCAAAGGGAAAAAGTAAATATGAAGACGAAAAACG
>JAITYZ010000573.1:0-15713 GCA_027744595.1 Paronellides praefectus | reverse complement strand
ACTTGGAGTCATTTTAGTAGGGATATGTACCGCAGGTGGTGTGGTTGCATATGGAATGATAACACAATTTCTGGGATGGCTGGAAAGCAAACGGCACGTGTAAGTGTTTTTAACATGCAATAATACCACGTAGATATCTTTATACTTCACAAGTTCACCAAGTTTACACCTTCATGTATATTGGTGGCTTGCATTGTTAATTTTTTTATTAAAGGCCCTTTATATGTACAAATGTTTTTCAGGTCAATATCCGCTCAAGATGTCAATCTAAACGTAAAAATGCATCGGCCTGATAAAATGAAGAGTTTAATGAAAACATTTCATGTAGACCAGTTCAAAAGAGTGAGACCAGAAGACTCAGAGACTACAACGTAGCTATTTTTTTAGTCCAGATTTTTTTTTCTACTACACAAAATATCTGACACAATTATTGTACAACTTAACTGTTTAAGGCAACCTTTTTATTATTTAACTCTAAAAATAGTGTAAATATTTTATTGTAACATAGCTCATGAAACTATAGGCCAAATAAGCTAAATATCGTAAATAAAATGCATGGTAAAGTATATACTTTGCTGTGTCGTCATCAGAGCCAAATGTAATATGACCAAACGCATGGTACACACAGGCATCTATTTTTAATTTGTGAGAAATGTTTTGGACTATCATCCCACCATCCATCCATCTTTTATATATTTTTATTCTCATTACATCGTCTGTCGTTCGTGTACTACTTTCCTTCAACCGAAAACAAACAATAATTTTGTGTTTGCTTTCTTCCGTACTAAGCTCCATTATTTCATCATTTTTCCTTCGCCACCTCCACTTTCCCAAACCCATACCACAGTTTATTTCTTTAGTTTTTTTTGTGTGTAACAACGTAAACGTGATGACTTGGTGAATACACGCCACACTTGTGCTTTGTACTACTTATATATACAGCAGCAGCATCACAAAAAGTGAAAAAGATGATACTGACTGGTGAGAATTGTAATCCATTTTCTGTCACAACCAAAACAGAGACGGAAGTAATGATGGTTTTCATGAGGCAATCGGCGAATTAATGTCCATGTGTGTGTCCACACCCAAGCATTTGTACACCATCGGTCTTCTTGATAGTCTTCTCCAGGATAATGGTAAGTGCTCAGTTTCACTTTCATTTGATTTGATACATCAGCTTTTTCTCTCTATTTGATTGTGCTAAATATATACACATATACGTATACAAAATTATGGGTATGAGTACTCATGTCTACTTCTGAACATCTCAAAGAGTCTCAATTTCTACAAATATCAGTTTTCTCCATGGCATGAAATCCACATTGTCGTTTGTATGATATCAGGATACCACACTACATGCTATGTACGTACTCATCACCAAATATCTGGCAGAAACACTGACTTCCCCACATACATATCTAACGGTACATGTGTCAACGTCGGGTCTAACGTTGAAATTAGTGTGTGGGTGGTAACGATAATGCAATAATGACCATTCTGATAACTTTGCGCCTCGTATCAAATTCCATTCTTGTTTTTATTTTTCTAATTAAATTACAAAAGAAAAATGGTCTGTTTGTTTTTCTTTTATAATTTGCTTTAGTAGAATTTTGCAGTCATTTCACAACAGTCAGTCGCTCAATTTGATCCCAACCTACGTTATCCAACATTATACTTCCATATTTCCTTCCATCTACAGAAGCCATGAACTCATTGAATGGCATGGGCATAAATCTCCTTTTTTATTATTATTTTTTTCATTTACCTTTCAACTCGTAATATCCGTTTTTTAACGTTGTTTATGTTTTCATTTTTTTCTCTTCTTCCTTCATTAAATTTAAGTATTGATCAGGATTTTGCCAACTCATTCCCTATGATAATTTACTGAACTAATAATGTAGTAAAAGTCTTGCTTGCGAGTACAGCCAAAACTGGATTTTATTTTGGTTACATGAATGCTGTCTCATCATCATGATCATCATCGTCATAATATTATATATAGTTCAACTACTCCTTACTTTTAGCAATGCAACGTCAGCAATATTATTAGCTTTCTCTCCTTTTCCTTCTTTCTATATTAACAAGTTTAACAACCAATGTTGCAGGTGCTATTTGCGCTTTGTGTGTATTTTCCTTCTTGGTTCTTTTTTTGGGCTTGGACCCCATAATATACATCCAATTTTACTCCCTGGATGAAAGATGTTAGCAATTGCACGGAATATTTTTTTTGATGCTGGCATTCTGTAAGCTTTTCGATCTCATCATATCTATTATAAGTCTTGTGTAAGTATCTCAGGCATACCAGGCTAAAAGCTCGCATTATTGCGAAAATATTGGAATATTCTATTACACTGTCTAAATATATTTGTATATATGTACAACTTATATACATTGATCCTATATCGCTTCGGGTATATTTGTTTACGTAATGTTGGGTTACAAGTAATGTACCAAGTAATCTGGATCTTCAATCAACNCTCTGAGCAATCGCCTATACATTTATGTACATATATCTGTAATTCCAAAATGTGATCCCTTTTGCTTGGGGTTGTGTTGTGTGGAGTAGAGGAGTAGTAGCATGGTGCGCGGTGTTGGTATTTCGGGTTGGGTGGATAGTGGATAATAATGGGTAGTAGGAGGAGAGGAGATGGTACGGATGGACGACTAATGCAATAATATGGCTCCGGTGTTATCCTATCTCCTGTAGCTCTCGCCTTTACCTTTTTTCTTCTTAGTTGCTTTCGGCAAATTACATTATATGTACATAATATACATGCTTTTATAATAGGTTTGGGATGTGCATATGTATTTGTAGGTATGTTTTATTAAAGTGAAAATGGCCAGTTCTTTCTACTGTGTGGACCAGAATAAAAGTAAGAGACATGGAAGACATAACCAAAAGATAGTGCGCTTTCCTTTTGTTTTTTTGTACGGATTAGCTAATTGCATTATGATTAGAGTTGACCATTTTGCCAGGTCCATCATCATCATGGCTAAAAGCAATATAGCGGGAAAAGGGTTCCAATATTTGTACGGATTAGCTAATTGCATTATGATTAGAGTTGACCATTTTGCCAGGTCCATCATCATCATGGCTAAAAGCAATATAGCGGGAAAAGGGTTCCAATATCAGTGCTCACAACAGACTACTATAAATGGGTGATACGAAAAACATGTCCTGTGCATGATACGATAACAAAAAAAATAGGAGCACATTTCCCTGTATCTGTCGTACCAGATTAATCCCTATACAAAATACATGCACTCACCCCACACAACCTCTTGTTTTTTGCATACATTACATTATCCATCGGGGCATTTTGATGGTACATACTTGTTGTTGTCGCTGTGCCGTATGACTTGCAGTAAAAATTTCGATCTCTTCGAACCCAATTACTTTCTAGCGATAGCAATATTTAATAAAATAAAAAAAAGCATTTCACTGTAACGTGTTATGTTAGAAAACTGAATTGAAATACTCCATTTCAATTTTTCCATATCCATGAATACGGACAATAAAACTAGTTTCTCGCTATTAACAAGAAAAGGCATGAGCCACTTAAGGCAAGTGGCGACGGCGACACACTCCAGCAGACAATTATTTTTAACCGGGAAAAAACATATGACATACAACATAGCTTTCTGACAAGGCTATTTGGACTGCCGTCAGTTATTTCTGTGCTTTCTCAGGCGAGTAGTGGGTAGTTGCATAATATTTTATCTATTCAGATAAACAAACTCTTCGTCCTATTGAAAACCTTGTGCATTTCATGCTCAAATTCCTGGTTATTATATTTGTGCAAAATATACTGCTGGCTAATATTTTGTCTTCACTTTTTAGATTTTGCTTTACATCAGCTGCCATGTCATTAAAAAATGAAGGACATAAAACAACCCTTCTGTCCTTTATATTATTTGTAAATGTGCCATAATAAGAGGTAAAACATGTTGTTGGGCTAAAAGCATGCTAAAAGAAAGAGTATACACATTTCTTTGCATTTCATATTTGTTGGGCATGAATGGTCCAATTTATTCTCTTTTTCACGATGTACATAACACTTTTAGCAGCGATTATTCCTCTGTTTCGTCGAGAAATTAGGGTAAAAGCTGCAAAATTGAGCCACTTTTTGTAGCAATGTGAATATAACGTTAATGTAAGATGCACTAGTAAAACAGCACATATAACGCTACTGGACTGGACCTTGAAGCAATACTTGGTTTACGTTGTTGTTGCTCTCTCCCAAGTTTTCATTATTGCTTGTTCCCTTAAAAAGAATCATTGTTTATGGGGTTGCAACGCGAGTAATTAGGAGAAAAGCAATATTACATAGCAAGCATACCATGCCGTACAAAGTAATTTGTGCCACACACATAACAATAAGAAGATTGGATATTAAATTTGTTGTACTTTTCAAGATGCACACAAAAACACAGTGAAATAAACCAGGCCATGATGCATACAGGCACTTTCCTTTTTGTATAAGTTTAACTGTGTCTTTTTTTTTAATATGACGATGCTCAAAAGTGTTTGTATTCCTTCAGGAGACTCTGTTGACCGATCAATTAAAAGAAAGTTGTGTATGGTTATTTGTGTGTACCATTTTCCCGAATCATTAAAGTTCCTTTTGTAAATATGTAAGCTAATAAGGACCATTTTGTGGGTGCTGTGAATAAGTATGTGTGAGTCACAAATGAAATTCCAACAAAAATAATGTCTTGTAAAACTGGGTAATGTAAAAAGTGATATGAAAGGAATGTTTGCTTATTGTTTCAGAAAGCACTTTTATTATAGTCAAGCGCTTTAATGAGAATCTTGTCGCTTAAAAAAGATCGATCAAGCAGAGATGCAGTCGTATCGTTTCGTTGGTCATGTCTTTATAAAAATATCAGTTTTGTCGATGATATAAGTTTGATAAAATAAAATAGGTAAATACATATTATATTTTAGAGAAGCACCTTAACAGGATGTAGTTTTCTTACAATAATCAATATTTTTGTATAAATAAATAAAGTTTTTTTGCTGAAGAGAGCAGCTTCTCTTTATTTTTCTCCAAAAAAAAGTTTGTATATAGCTAGGTACAATATTAATTTATTTATAGTTTTAATACGTATACGATAATAATAATGATAATGAATGAAATCCTGGTATTCCGCAAAGTAAACTTATGAAGGTACTGATGATGGTGCGGCTCTGTTAAAGTTTTAGACGAAAGGGTGATGAGAGGGTATATATATGGTATCTATATAGACATTCAAAAGAGAAAGCTACTCTGGAATCTGGTGGAAAGCTAAATTTTTTATTTGGCGGTTAGAGTGAAAGTCTACATTTGGAGGAAGAAACAGCATGCCCATAATAATAATGCAAAGCACAACACCAACACACACAAACTCCCACTTTACCAACCTAAAAAGAAAAAAAGGAGTAAAATAGGAGCTGAAAATTTCATTAAGAAACCTTAATTAAGTTTGGCAAGTCTTGAAGATTTCACCGTCTATTGGTAGATAGATACGAGTGTATTTCTATACAGAGAGATGTATATACATTTTTTTATATTTCAAAGTTAAACGTAAAATGTGTTTCTTGTGTACATGCTCGGTGTTAATACAGCACAACAGCATAATTATTATATTACACATACATTAGTCTTTTAGCCACTGTATCTCTGCCACTTTTTGTAACGACTTGAACAAAAAGAGGCCTTTTAGACATAAGTTTCGTACTCTTCACTACGTAATTTGTATATTATTGGAACGGCACAAGCATTATATTTTGTTAACATGCAGGTTCAACACTGCTGTTGTACTACAACGAACATTTTTGGCAAATAGTTTGTCAGCATTATCATCTACCTTTTTAATTGAAAGTAAAATAGATTAAAAAGAAGGCACAAGTGTACCATTTACCATATAACAAGATAAGTTTAGGCTGCATACTTGATACTGCAACGAGAATAAAACACATAAGTCGAGCAGTGATGATAGTAAGTAGTTGGTAGCTGCAGTCAGCAGAGTGGATTATAAATTGGTTTGAAAACTAGGCAAAGTATTTGTTTCTGACCATTTATTTACTTAAATACGTAGGTATCTTATTACCCAACTTGTACAAGAATTCGAAATACAAACAACTCGAATATTTTGAAGAAAAATACATTGTTACCTCAAACACGAAAAGGCAATCTTACGTACTCGAAAAAATGGTAGAATAGTTTCAAGGTGTTTTTATCATCAATATTTTTTTATTCATGGGCCTTCCTCATGGTCAGCAGGTATCGTTATATAATATGAGTATTTTACAATAATGATTAATTAATTACTTATATTGTTTCTATAAAAAAACGTGTAACACGCCAAGCATTGCTAATTGGTACCGCATTGTATGATATATTTTTATTTTTAGCTTGGAACTCACAAGTATTTTTTCTCTCGAATACCTCATAAATTTTTGTTTTCCCCCAAAGTTTTTATTTGAAACACAAATTGATTAAAAAAGAAATAAATATTCGGCCCCTTTATTTTACGGATAATTATTGTAGATGATTTTATATTAGATAATATAGGCTATACATAACGTTCATAATTTTTAGCAAGCTACGCTAAATATATTTTTTTGTTCTTTGAGAAGAGTTTTTAGTTGGGAAACTCCAGAGAGAGGTGACTGCGGTTTGTCTGCTTTATTGCTGGAAAACCTCCTGCTGCTCTTGCTATATAATGCCCCTTCCTTTTCCTACCATCTTTCGCTTTCTTTCTCTCTTTTCTTTAGAATCATTCCAGACACATTAACAAAACTTTTTCCTTTTCTGTTCTACTTTTGGCTTTGGTACGTGCACCACTCTCTCTCACACACACACACACACACACAAATACATTTTATGAGAAAATTTGTACTGACTGACTGCAAACTGGAGTATCAAGAGTACTTGTACTATACTCCCTCCCCTTCCCATTCATTCCATTTTACCACAACTTCTGGAATGTTTGGAAAATTTTAATAAATTTTTGGTATCAAAAGAAGGACTGGAAACAAGCTGGAAAATATATAAGATAAATATATATATAGTAGACCCGTTAGACACATTGCGACAAGTGTTGTTGTCCAACATTAAATATAGCACAAGCAGTGGTGGTGGTAATAATGATCGTACCAATTCAACTTACAAGTTTCTCGTACAAGTGTAGCAGTAAAGTATGTTTAGTTTAAATCAGTACAAATACGTTTTATATAAAAAAAATCATCTTATTCTGCAATTTTTTTTCTTGAAAAGCTCCAAATGAAGAAAGAAAAATCCTTCCCATTGGTGCAATGAAGAAAACAAAGACTTGATGCTTGAAGTATTTTGTAGATATTTTTTTTTATTAAAAAAAGAAGCTTTCGTCATTCGCTTGTGTATTCGGGAAAGAAAGAAGAGAGAATACATTGTTGTGTAACAAGATGAGAGGATGAGAAAAGGATTTTGCTACTTTCTCTATCTCTCCACTTTTTTTGCTCACTTTTTCTTGTATCTTTTGCTGATGATGATATACATATAATTCTTAAGTATTTCATGTTCTTTTAATGAAACTCTTGGATGTTTATCTTATTATCACAAAACGAAAAGTTTTTTGAAACTTTATTTTTTCTTGCTGCTTGATAAAAAAAAAGAATGAGAGAGACTTGAGATTGAGACTGTAGTGAAAGTATGCACAATGCGTAATGTGGGTGTATATATTATTATGCGTACAGTTTTTGCTTGTATTTATAATTTATGTAGATATATATAATGAAGATACTTCTTATTAAAGCTGTAGTACATCATTCCAAACACAAAGAGAGCGCTTTTTCTTATACGCTTGGAAATCAGGGTGCTTTATTCATCAACGTTTTGGGAAAACTTTTGTTGGTTTCTGGAAATCATAAATATTCATTATATTGTTTGAGGTAATTAGGCGGAATTGATTATTAAATTTTCATTATACAGTTGCAGTACAGAACTGGTACTGCGGGTGGTGCGTAGTAGTAAAAACAAGATGCATATATTTTACTTCGCCAGGGAGCTGTTTATGTACACAACTTATCAATCTTCAATGTTTGACTTTCATTTTATGCCGAGAAAAGGAAAGTTTGATGCTGAGATGATGCTGTCTCACATCAAGTGTAAAATCTTTGGCAAATGAAGTCAGATGTGATTTGTGTTATGGAGAAGTTTATTATATATTTAGGCAAATAACATATTGAATGTGTATGTCTGCATGTGGGTATATGTATGTATATGTGTATGTATTATGTATGTTTAGTACAAATAAAATTGCTGGTGTTTATTTGTTTTGTAAACATAATTTGAATACATATTTTTGTACGTTCCAATTATATTAATAGAAAACTAAAAATAGTGATAATAATAGGATATTAAATTAAATTAAATTAAATTATAAAGTTTTGCTCAGCAAGTAATCGGATTTTAAAAAGCAAATGAAAATGTAATTAATTTTTAATGGGCTTGTTTTTGTTGTTTTCTCTTTTTCATGTTTCCCTTTGACTGGATTACCTTTTATGTTGGTGAATAATAATATGTGCTATTCATCACATCATCAAAACATGATCAACATCAAACATACTAAACATCACAGAGACGACAATAAATTACTTGTTTAAGCAATCACTAAGCACGGTCTCTGCTCTTCCATTCCACTATTTGAATGATTTGTGGAGATGGAAAGCTTTTCGTGGTGATTTTCCCGATCAGGTCACATGGAACGATGAATTTTGGAAGCTGTCCGAAGAAGTTGTGGGTGTCCACGCTCCAGTTCAAAGGACATTGGATGATCTCGACTGTCCTTCTATCTTTCATGTTGCACAAGACTTCGACATGATTCGTTACTTTGCCAGGACCATTCTTCAGTTCCAGTTTGCTGAGTCCCTTTGTCGTGAGGCAAGCCATGAAGGACCCCTCCATGAATGTGATGTACGGGATAAGTTTAACAAAAAAATCAATTGTAACACGAATAACGTTGAAAATATAAGCTACTTATTATTATGTCCTCATTTCTCGTATTTAATCTTATTGCAGTTCTACGGATCTCATGTCGCTGGACAAAAACTTGCGTGAGTGGCAAATATGTTTTCTTTTTCGATATTAACCTTATTTCCCTTTAACAATTCTTATTAAAGTAGCCAGAGAATTTTTTTTAGCGCTTTGATCAACATACCATACAGGGCAGAGCTAACGTACACGTAATACATGTACCATAAATACATTGTTTCCAACAACGCTATATGTTGTGGTTATTACGCCATGTCATGATCTTTTTAAAGAGTACAAGTCACGGGACATGGAAAAGTAGCATTCTAACGTACACGTAATACATGTACCATAAATACATTGTTTCCAACAACGCTATATGTTGTGGTTATTACGCCATGTCATGATCTTTTTAAAGAGTACAAGTCACGGGACATGGGAAAAGTAGCATGAAAAGTAAATTGTGTTGAAAAGAAAAACAGTTGAAATAGACACGTATTTAGTTGAAAGCATAAAATATGGTTTCGTTGTCCTGCAAAGGCTATTGTAGAATTATTTCCGTTGTTTGGTGTATTGTTTTGATTCCTCAATACACTACTTTTTTCTATTTAAAAAAATTCTGAATTATGACGGGGACTGGACAATGACAATAGATTCCAGTTTTCTGCAAATGACAGAATTATATCTCTGCATTTTACTCCTTTCTTTCCTTTATAAATTATTATAAGTATAGTTGGAGAAACAAAGGTGCATTGAGTTTGTATGATAATAGATTCCAGTTTTTCTGCAAATGACAGAATTATATCTCTGCATTTTACTCCTTTCTTTCCTTTATAAATTATTATAAGTATAGTTGGAGAAACAAAGGTGCATTGAGTTTGAAGACAATGAACTAGCTCTAGGTATAAATTTAGTCTTCATACATGCATGTAAATGATATCAGAGTATTCACTCACGTACACACATATACAAAGAGAGATGGGCCATCAAAAACGGGAAAAGCACCATACATAATAATATTATTATTGTATATGAAGCATAATCTAGAGAAAGACAAAAAACATTGTAGATGCATATGATTTGGCATCTAGTCAAGATGCTGTGTTCGTTGGAAAAATAATAAAATGGATTTCATCCAAAACTTGAGCATACTTCATACAAAAAAAGTAAATAAGGAATATGCATATTTGCATATGCATACAACATGTGAACCAAAAGTGTAGTACAAAGTATGGATATGTAAAAGATATATACACATCCGGTGAAAGGATTCTCTGTCTAGTTTCTATAATATTTCGGGATCTTTTTTTTCTTGTGCGGTTCATGGCTCCCAAAAAGACAATTTATATCCATGATCATGGGAGATACGGATTCAGAAAAAAATACATACGACATCAACGATTGCACAGAGAGAAAGCAAATATGAAATATAAATAACTTGCTTTTCTATTGTCTACATAGTGAATGTATATATACATATACTGTCAAAGATAACTCCCTGTTATATATTATCCTACATATATTTTGTGCAGAACGCAAACGATGGATACGTCAACAAGAATCCTGATCCGGTTGGATTTATTGGGTGCCCATGCGATGCGTTTGTAACAATAAGTTTGTAGTTTTTGTGCTACATTCATTCTATAACTTATCTACATACATAAATACGTACATATCACAGAGAAAACATGGTTGCATTTCAGTAAAATAAGCCGTTGTATGAGAAATAACGAAAAATGTTAAGAACAGATATTAAAAAATTCCTCTCATATCATTCTGGTCAGCTACTTGTTTATCCAATTTTTTGTCCTTGTGAATTTAGTTAGTTATACTCTCTTCATCTATAACCAAACATGACTGTGTACACTTAAAAAAGGTATGTATATTTTGTCTATATATACCTATTAAAGAAGAGTACATAATATAGTATCCGAAATTCCACAACTAGTAAAAAGAGGAGGAAAAAAGTTTTTTTTCTCTTTTCAAACACAATAATTTATTTATTTTTCATAGTTTTGATTTGTAGAGCTCATGATTTTTGTTTATTTATGGTCTTGTCATCCTACCCCTTTGAATTTCACAATAGTTGCTTTTTTATGTATCGTGATTTTTTCCACATATATAAAAAAGGAATCTATAACATGTCTATTTACTTGTTATAATATTATATTTTATTGGAGGGAAAAGTGGATAGCAGAGCACAATGTGCTCAGCACATATTATATAGTTTGCCGAAAAAAATATATGAATATTATGAATGTATGTAGAATATCATGTTGCAGAAGACCTTTGAGCGCATCCCATCATGCATATTTAAGCATGCGGGCAATTCATATTTTCCAAAGCTGGTTTTTCGGGTAGAACAGAAGAGCTCATGTTTTTAGACAAATATTTGTACAGCTGAAATTGTTATAATATAATAATACATGTTGCAACATATATGTACTTTGGTTTGATGATAAAGGTTTTCGAAACATGCTACCATTTCATTAAATTTGATAGCACGCCGTAAGGCATCACTCAAATGAAACGAACACAGAGCCTTCATTTTAAAAAGCAGATATTTTAATGGGCCATATATGAATAGTTTGCTAACGGAATGCTCTGATATTAGCTATCGCTTACAGGGAAAATTCTGCATTGGTATTATACTTCACTTGTATGACTGTGACAAACTTTACTTTTCCCTGTAGAGAAAGTATAGATGGGTTATACGCATAATGGGAATTTACTTTGTGTTCCACGGACAGTAAAGTGCAGAGTCTTTGGTCAGGTTACTCATGTTCATTTCAAAGTGAAATGATGAATAACTCAAACGCCTATGAAAGTAGTGAATAAAATTAAATACAAATGGGAAATCTGAGATTAATATTTTTTTTTAAACATAATTTATTATTTTTTTTATTATAAATTCAAATTTACCTTGGCTGGACTTAAAAAGCTGCTTGTGTACAAAATAAATATTTTTTTAGAATAACTTGCAAAATTCAGGCAGTTTTTTTTACGAATAATGTAGGTAATGTAGGTAGGTCTTATGCCGAGGAGAAGGAATGCAATTTTGCATTTCACTTTGAAAGAGAAAAGCAGGTTTGACATTGTCGCTTATATTTATTTGCTACAGACATTGGTATTTTCCCTTAAGTTGCAAAAAACGACGTGCGTCCTTTGGGAATAATGTAAAAAAACGGAAATGAAAAGAATTTTTAATATCATTTCGCAAATAGTGCAGTTCCTATTGTGTCTTTTAAAAAAATGACGGTTGCTTGTTTTACAACGTCGGGGAACACTACGAAACCATCCTGTTTTGGCTGGATGATCAGTTCAACAAAACAAATAGAAAATAGAATGGTACATACAAGCTCTGAGGATTTTTGTTTAAATTAAGGTTGTTTTTGTACCTATATTATTCTTGTGGCAAATGACACTACTTTTCTCAAAAGAACAAAATGCAAATTTTATATTCAACAAAAGAAAAAGCAATTTCCATACAATTTACAAGACACAAAATAATAATAATATGAACATTCATAAATACAACCCTTTACTTTAGAAGGTAAAAAATACATACATGCCGCTCTACTGTTTTTAATGGAAGAGTGCAGATGGGAAATCAATTTGTTTTTCAACACTAATTGGAAGTGTTACAAATAAGAATAGTAAAATGTAACTGAAAATTGCTCAAGAAAATAATTGCAACCCATTCCAGTAATTGAAAGTTTTTCTACTTTCTACCCTTTACATATAAATGTAAACAAGACGGGTTTCTACAATGCAAAATGCTTTGCGATAAAATAAAAGTAGCACTCGAACCAAGATTGGTGTAAAAAATTTCCAATGTTTTATTTTATTCTACTCATTTTCTTTCAAATGCCAAGCACCAAAATGAAGTGCGCCATTTTTGTTTTCCCCTCTCTCTCTACGCTTTCTGCTAACATCCACATCTATCTCATCAAATCACCAATTCAAGTTGTACCTCGTAATTGCTTTTTTTGTTTGTTTTGTGTTATTATTATTATTATTATTATTATTATATTGTAGAAAAGAAGAAAAAAATACACGAGAAAGGGAACACAATGGAGAGAATGACTGACAATAGAAAGCAAAAGACGAGCACAAACGAGCAGGAAATCAAAAATATATATCATTTGTTATTAGAATCCGAACGAAGGAATATTTCTTTGCTTTTTTCTTCTTCTTCTTCATGACTTCATGGATACATTGTTGCAGAGAGCACATACCTACATGGAAAAAGAAGCAAGCCAAGTACATAACAAAGCCATTGCCATTTTATTGAATGGTTGATCCATTTCGATACAGAGAGAAGAGAACACAATGGTTATTTCATGTATTGCCAACTCATTCTCACATCCGAATTTATTCTATATTGACGTGTGAGGACGTGGATAATGTGTACATTTTATGTGTGTGTTCTTCTCTGTTCTCTGCTGAATATATTTATTCACGCTGCTCACGTCAGGAAAATCGCCATTGCATGATCTATATAAAAAAGCTCATATAAACCATTATTTTTTTGTAGATTCATAATAATAATATAATAATAATAAGCAATAGCAATATGCGAAAAGGTATATATTTTACGTACATACCACGTAGCACACATACAAGACATCTTTCTAAGCTCCCTATAATCTTCCTCTCGTCGACCTAACGTGAACTGTTGTAAATGAAGCTACTATTTTTTCCCCCTGCTCTTTCATTCAATTCATGTAGAAAAAGAACATGAATGCATTTGATAGTTCGTATTATAGGTACATATAAAAATATATATAAATGGCAAAGGCTGTTTTTCTGCTGCTGCTGCTGGCTGAGAAAAATATATGGCCCAAAGTACAATACTTACATGAAATGTAACGTATCCCCAGCACTGCGCATTGTATGAAATGAACATGAAGCGTGTTTACATTTCTCTTAACGGGCATTATTAGTGGCGTGTAACAATAAGAGGAAAATAGGAAAGGCCAATAACAATATCCATTTCTTCCAATCCGCGATATTGATAATAAAAAACGGGAATTCATGTAGTATGATTTTGAAGGAGGTTGTGTGGTACACAAAAAAATGAAGAATAGAGACAACATAGGATAACGGTGGTAGCAAACAATACGGGCGAAATCAACCCTTTTTCGGATCAACATTTTATTTGAGAAAGTACAAGAAAATGGGTTCTATTTCTATTTATGTCTTGGTAGTTGCTAAATCCTGGTGTAAGATGTACACACAAGTTGTTGTTTGTTACACAAGACATTTCAAGACAATAAGCCTAGTTTTGGGCATCGTTAAAATTTATCCTTTTGTAATTGAAACCAAATGGCTACTGCACAAATTGCTTTAAATTGGGGTTTATATGTTTGGTTGTGAATTTTTTATAATTAAACCTGTGGTTGCTCAATAAAAAATTAAAGTTGTTTTATTTTATTTTTTAATAGAGCAATGTTGCAGGGCCAATGGAGATGCCCCTGGATGGTCCCTCAAGAAGATACAATCACAAAAAGGAACGAATATATGAAACGAGGCTTATGTTTTACTCCTCCTTGTTCTATATCCTGTTATTTATTTACTTGTAAAAGTTTTTAGAAAAATTCAAACCTTTGGCGAAATTACATAATATTTTTCTCTCTGTAAATTTTAAATTGAGTAGCGATTCAGATATTCCGGGATTGCAGAAAAAAATTGATTTATTTTCATTTCCATTTTTTAGTAGTATTATTATTATCGGTGATATTATCTCGAACATATGCAACATGCAGTTTTAATTTATTTTTTGACTGATATCCAGGTATTCATTATCTTACATCATCTTACATATCATGTACCATAAAATTCATCATCATCATGCATGCATGCACATACCTAGATATAAATTCTCACCTTGAGTTGTGGTTTAATATGTGGTCATTTTTTCCATCTTAAAGTAATGAGAATTACAAAGTAATTTGTATTGTTCTTTAAGTCTGTTACCCGTTTCAACACTGCACTCAAATTGGGTACAAAATACACCACATGTACAAGAAAAAGCCTTCTACTTTATAAGTGTTGATTTGATGCCTTGTATAATTGCGCTTAAACAAAGGTAAAGTAGAAATATATATATATATGTACATATATAAATGACATGACAAGTAACAAAAAGGGACAATAATCAGCATATTACCATTAAATCTAACTTTTATCATGTTACAATGCATAATATGCATATTATTATACACATTTGTTTCACAAAAACGTATTTAATTTCATCGTAATAAATAATTATAATGAAAATGAGTAATAAATTGACAAAACTTGTTGAATAAAATACTTTTGGATGAAATTACTTATTATTTTGATATAGCGTCTCTTTTCAACAAATTCTTATAATAATTTATGGCTTCGTTGGCATTGTTTCCTGTAGCCCCTCCTCCTCCATCACTGGTCAAATAACCATCTTTGTTGGTGACTGGTCTCGGTCTCTCGTTGATCTCATCCTTTACTCTTTTTCTGATTTGTCGAGCGTCCCTACGCATTCTCGCCTTATAATAATTTACTCGATTATAGTTGGTTGTCATCCTTGAGGTGTCAGCTTGCCATTTGTCTGGAGGGCCCTGCAAAAGGGTTAAAGTTTTGTCATTTCTCGCCTCCTCTGCAAGTCGCTCTTTAATTGCCCATTGTGTGGGCAGTGTTAGTAAATTACCTAATAAATAGGGAAATTAAAATATT
>JAITYZ010000572.1:0-17735 GCA_027744595.1 Paronellides praefectus | reverse complement strand
GTGTACAGTCAATGTTTTGCAGAGGGACAAGACACACAGGGCAAGGATGATGGTATACACTTTTCCATTTATTTTAGACGAGTACAAGTAGGATTCTTTGTACTTTTTTTGTACTCTGCCATTTTCTCTGTGATGATGATGATGATGATGATGATGATGATGAATAATGTCAGTAATAAAGTAAGTGTTTTTAGTAGACTAACGGGAAAAAAGTTGCTCATTGAAGCGAAAAAATATGTTCGTGGAAAGGAAAAAAACCTAGAGATTCATCATCATCCTCCTCCACCTCACATATATGTATTTTTTAAATGAAAGAAATGGCTCTACTCTTTTTTCCATTTTCTCTGGCATCAAAAGCGAGTTTCTTTGTGACGTGATGTGAATTTCCTTTTGATAAACCTTTTCTTTAAAAAAAAAAGTGAAAGGTAGTGATTTTTGCTAACAGCCAACAGCGAACCACCATTCATTTCATCATCAGAGAAAGAGGAGGGGGGAGAGGCAGAGTATTTTGCTATTCATTTGATATGATTCTAGATAGAAAATAAAATATCTATGGGGAAAAAGGAGAGATAAGTTGTAGGAGAAAGTGTAGCATATAATAATAATAATAATAATAGATATAAAGAATCACGGCATTTCTTTTCTTCTTTTCGTATGGATGGTTTAGGAAATATGGTCTGCCACTTACTTTTCCAAGAACATTTTGGACTTAACCTAGGAAAAAAGGTCAAATGTGTAATCGTGATCGATTGAGTGACAAGATTTCCAGAAGGCTTTCTCGTGTTTCCCTCAAGAATCAGCGTGCATTTCATGAAGGAAGGTTTTTCTGTTGGCAATATTGAATATAAGAAATAATAATAATAACCGTACTAATAATTTAGCGGGCAGGATTCTGCACACACCACGTTTGGAAATGCTTGATGAGTGACTGTGGTTATTAATCTATTATTTGGCGAACCAACAAAGGAAGAAAAAAAAACAGTTGGTCCTGTAATTTGACAAATAATAAAAGTCGATAAAAATGCATTGCCACTTTTTTTAGCATTATCATAACACATATGTTATATGTTTATATGTTTTCCAATTTTACCAGAGCAGAAGAGCGAGGGATGTGCTGGTCAGTTCATTTCTTCGAAGAAGAAAAAAAAGATTGAAAATCATATCTTCTGCTCCACTTGTTTCACAAATTTGTCGAATTTATTTTATTTTTTGTTGAGACTGACTTGGTGAGTTTTTATATATGTTGTGTATGTGTATGGTTGTCTCTGTGTAAAAAGTACAGGAACAAGTTAAAGGACGAGGGCAGATTTGACGTCAGCTCTCTCCCGTAGAGGGTGAAAGCAAAGGAACGCGCATGCAATGACATGTACATATCGCATGGTAGAAAATGAAGAAAAAAAAAGAATCTGAGAAATGCTAAAAGATGGTAAAATCATTATATTTTCTTTCTCTCTCTCTCTCCGGTTATAACACACTTCACTTTTTTTTGTTCCTCTATTCATTCAAGATTTAGAGCTTCTACCACCAACTGCTGCTCTACTGTCGCTGTTGGTGAAGTACCTTGTACCGCTTAGCATTTCTCATGCCAGCATCTTGTCCTCTTGTGACACTCAAGCCTAGAGAATAGCCGTCCACTTATTGTATTAAGGCTGTCCTACATAATTTCCAGATGAAAAATCCTTTTCTCTTGAAGTGTATTATTGTGTCAAGGAAATATGCAGGGGTAGTAAGTAAATTTCTGTTGCGAATAAAAATGCCTGGCTTGACGATGAACCCTCTGCTTATTGGATAATTCCACTCCTATTTTTAGGAGGGATCTTGACAAATAATATATGGCGATTAACTATGTAACGACGTCCTCGTCATTCTACCACTTAATTCCATCCAAATCAAAAGAAACTAAAAGACATTCCAGTCCCTCGTTTTCTTTTTCATCTACTCCACACGACATGCAAAAAAAATTCATACACTTGCAAAAATAATACATATAAAATAGATTTACTCTCAACAAATATATATATTTTGCACATATATTGTTGCAGTAAATTAAATGCATTTTTCGAAAAACCACGCCTGCCGCCGCCCAAGCTCAACTTCCTCAATTTATTTTTTTCTTGAGCATATTACTCAGCTTCCTGTTACTCTATTTTACTTTTAACAAAAATACATCTGTGTTTTAGTGGCACAAAGTACAAAAAAAAGTTTCTATTTGCAGAATCATCTGCCAATATACTCATCTTCTGGGATGAATATGTCGTCAATTCAATATAAATATATACATGAGAGGATGTACAAAAGGCGTCGTTTGTAAATTTGTTGTCCATAAATTAAATTTACGCCAACTTAATGTCACCGTGCTACTAGTATAGTAGTGCCCCAAACTAAAACTTGTTCTCTTTTTTTCCGGAAATATTTTACTCATTAAAACTATTACGTAAATTGGAAAATTTTCTTTTTTATATATATTTGAATGAATGGCAAAAAGTCGTTGTTGGCGTAAAACAATTTTGATCATCAAATCATCAACAAGGACGATATATATATTCTTTTTACTTCTCCGCGGCAGCGGCTCCTTTCTACACCATTTCATTACAGTCATACATTTTTTTTGGTGTGTAATTCAAAAGAAATGATCCACTCAAAATAATATGTTCCATTAAAGTTTTCCCGTCGTCCTTCCTTGCACACTCGCTCACTCACACATACACACACACACTCATATCATCAAAAAAGACCTTCAATTTGTCTCCTTTATCTCGTCATGTTCAATGCAGTGCAAAATTAAAGCAACAGCAGTAGTACTAAACCAGAAGGGAAGATGGAAAAATATATATAAAAACTGGCTATAAAAACATATTATATACAAATATATGTATAGCTGGCTATTGATCTACTTTACTTTCTTAAGTAAAACATGTACACGCAAAATGATGTTGACCCTACATAGCACATTCCATCATCAAAGTCATAAAAGCAAGACACACGAAAAGACAAGACACAATGATATTATTACTTATGTAAAGAAAGATAAAGAAGAAAAAATCCAATCTATATGGTGGATATATACAACATCCCAAAAAAATATTCATACACACTCACGTCCTCATGATGTACAATGTAGCGTGAGTGAGTGTGAGTGTGTTTGTTTGATCAAGATGGACATTCCATGTCTTTTCTGTCCATGACTGCACACACTACACACTACACTGTTGAAGGTTACTTGGTATAAAAAAAATATAGTAAGATGTTGGTGGAAATTGGAGCTAAGGCTGACACTGGCAGTCAGAACTTGTCAAATTTTGTTTTCTCAGCCTTAGCAAAAAAGCGCACTGAGAGAGAAACATGTAAAAAAAAAGAATTGAGACAGAAAAGTAACTTGGGCAGCTGTGTGTGTTTTTTCTTTCCTCTTCTTCCTTGGTTAAAAGAATAAAAAAGTAAGGCGACGATAAAAAAAAAAAGAAACTAGGAAGAAGGAGGAAGTTTCTTATGAGAAAAAAAAGAAAGGCAGGCAGATGAAATGACATGGGCATGTGAATGTTTACACTCATTCTGACTGAAAAGGCATGATGACGACGAAGACGACGACGGTGGTGATGATGATGATGATGAAATATCAATGAGAATCTTCTTGACTTGAATGTCCACAATCCACTTGTACATGTGAAGAAAATACCTATATGATTATCATTTATCATCATCGTCAAAAAAGCCAGCATACATTTTTACGTGTGCATGAACTTCATTCATGTCATGTGTGTATGCTCACATAATACGTGTATGGGTACATCCATTCCATACTACCAAACATTCTTTTGCACTAGTGAACCGTTCAGTTTGTGTTTAAAAATACAGTTCACACACCAGCGCGCCGAAGGAGAAGAACAAAAAGTAAATGTGATATTTGACTCCTCCACTGCTTCTAACTGCTCTGCTCTCTCTCTGGTCACTGGCCAAATTTTTTTTTTCTGGTTGTTCTATTACTGCGGTTTTTTGTTTTTTTTATATGCCGTCCTATCTCAGCTTTCAGCTGTTGACCACACGATTGCCCGTTCTATTGCGTCTTTTTAAAAAATAACTACAGCTGATAATATGATTTCCGCTTGCATTCATTCATTCATGCATACAACTTGTTGTTTTTTTGTACCATTTTGAAATAAAAACCATGAATTCAATGTGTTTTTATTCGTGTGCAAGAATATAAATCAAAATTTTAGTGTGAAGGTAGTAATAATAACAAGAAATTATATTTTTTTGACCATTTATTATTATAACAATCATAATTTAGGAAATAATTTAATGATGACTGCAAATCGTAATAAAAATATTCATGATTGTAGAACGAGCGCAAGAGAAAAAAAAAATAACAAGAACAAAAATAATATTATTTATGAGACCATTTTCTCTTGTTTGGCAGCTTTATATTTTGTTTGCTGATAATTTGATAACAGGATTACAAATTATTATATTATCCAAAAAACCATTAATTACAATGTACACCTAATCTACTAATAAGTGTAATTAGTGGTTAACATTGATAAATCGCCAAATGACCATGGTACTTGCAATTTATGGACTTAATATTCAATATAGCCAATTATTTATGGCTTTTTACTCCTTGTCAAGCAAGCAAGAGCACAGAGAGACGCATTGTTATAAAAAAAATGTCGATTAAATAAGTTAATCACACGCACTCGTTTCTTGTCAGTACTCAACACTGTGTGACCATATAGCCATGTAATAATAAGATATCTTATGATGATAAGATGTGTGTGAGCAGCACAACAATGGCCAACGAAACTGAACACCACATTCATTTTTATTCAATGCAAAACACATACCTATCTTACATTGTTACCTGATTTTTTTTGGCTGTGCACATTTTAACCTTATGATTGATGCAGTCCATTTTTGCATTTTCAGATGAAAAGCTAAACTAGAAAATAATATATGGTATGGTCAATAAGCAATAATAATGTGGAATAATGTTCATGGTTGCTGGATTAAGAATAATTTCACTGTTTTTAAAAATGTATTTATTTGTGTGCGTACAAAAAAATAAGCTTATTTATCACTAAATATTATTATTATTGTTTTTAAAGGGACAAACATACATGCATTTTTTTGATTACCCAACCCCTTCTCTCTCTCTCTTTCTCTCTCTCTCTCTCTCTCTCTCTCTCTCTCTCTACATCTGCCTTACTAACTACACGTATTACAAATTATTTGTATTTCAAACCCTTTTAGATCAAACAACAGCTTGAAAATGTGTGTAATTTTTTTCAGCTTGGTGCATATAAATCAGAACAACAACAAATTATATAGTTTGTGATGATGATTAGCAGGAGGCAGGATACACCTAAATAATAATATTATATTTTTTATTCAAGATTTATAATGCTGCTGCTACTACTGCTACAAAATGTACACATATTATTGTTATTATTATGCATGGCATATGGCGTACGTATATACCTAGAAGCATTATCTCTCTCTCTCTCTCTGTGTCTATGTGCATGCTTATCAGAATCAACAATAGAGCTGCAATATCATCATCTACTAAAAAAAAGTGATCCATTTAATGTTTAAAGTTGTCGACCTAACAACAAAAACGTTCTCTACAGAGAGTTCTACTCAACTCACTCTACCACACCACAACAGAGAGCAAAACTTGCAACAATGTAATCCGAGCCTTTTCTTTCGTCCGTACTTCTTGTAAACTATTTTCGTGCCATTGTTCCTTTTCTCCTCTCTCTCTCTCTCTCTCTCTCTACTTGGCTTTAAGTTTTGACTTGACTGCTTCTCACTCACAGCTGCAGTGTGAAGCGTAACCGAAGAAAAATATTATACGTGCATGGTAGGCATGTATATTTGGATTGTTTGCAGAGAGTGAGAGATAGATAGAGAGAGAGAGAGAGAGATGAGGTAGGAAGGTGTATTATCTCCTCATATCTTTCTATATCTATCTTCAAAAAAAACTTTGATAAACTAGAGCCAACGATCGCCGCGACGACGGTGGTGAAGGTGGAAGGGATGTTACTGCAGTAGATAGACAAGTCGAGATACAAAGAAAAACGTTAAATGTTTTTTTATACTATTTTAAAAGTATTCAGCAAAATGCACCACTGAGAACGGCAATGGTGGTGGTGGTGGTGGAAACTGGTAAAAATGCTTTTGATAATAAGAAATGCATTATGTATGTGTAATCGTTAGAGCTAAAAAAATGCTGTGGGGTATAAGGTACATGCATGCATATATTACATATATGCAATATATGTACATATGTACGAGATAGTAGTGCTGATATTGATGATGATGATGATGCCTCCACGAGAGTACTTGACTACCACTACTACCCCAACAACCAAAGTAAAAAAAACAGAGCACTGCTCCTCAGCCCACTGTAATAATAAATGCATTCTCTATGTAAAAAGGAAATGGTAGTGTTGTAGAAGAGAGTAAAGAAGAAGAAGAAGGAAAAGATAGAGAGAGGCACTTTTCTGATCTTACTGAATATGTTCTTAATCCACCTTTTCGTCCCCAAGAGTTCATTTCTAGCGAAAGAACAAGTACCATCATCCTCATCATCATCGAGTGAGTAATCAAACATGCCGTCTCCGTCGTATCTATTTCTTGATGTTTGTTGTTACTGCTGCTGCTCTGCTACTACCCCTTCTTCTCCGTCGCTTTTGCTCTCTTCTTCTAGCTTTTATAAATGATTAGAAAGGGTTGAGTTCACATCTATCCACTAAAAAAGTGATATAGTCTCCTGTCTGTGCTGTGTGTGTACATGTCCATCGTAAATACTGCATACAGCCCTCGTTTTAATAGGAGTAATCTAGTAATATGGGTATACACATAAAAAATAGAAATGTGATGGACTTCTAGTAGAACAAGAGCGTATTATATATACTTATATTATATTACCTTTACCTTTACAACTTTTAAGGTACACTATATGTTCTTGTCTTAAACTACGTCATCATTATCATCATAATATTATTATTGCCATGATGTTGGGATATTAGTAGGCTTACATGTACCGAATTATACGATATCATCATAATAGCATCTCATTTAAAACCAAAAATAAAATCATTTGCAATAAATGGCAGTTTGTTTGGTAGAAAGAGTAATACGGTTAAATTTTACTTGACTTGCATGTTTGGAAAGTCATCTTGTGATCATATAAAAAAAGGCAACAATATTAGTATCATGATATCAATAACGAACAACTTTTTTTTTTAAACAGTGCAAAGATTAATAATTGGGATTGGGATATTATTACCTACATACAACTAAATAGTTAGAGTTACAATTGTACAAAATAATAAATGCAACATGAAATTTGTTCTGTTTTGCTTTTTATTCTTTTACACAAAAAAAAACTTTCTGTATTTTAGGTAATGATACAAAAATTGTATTGCTACAAGATTGTTAAAAAAATATATATATATTTAATATTCGAGGTGAGTAATAATAATACAATCCCATTTTCCCATTATTACATCTTGTTGTGTATGATGAGTGTTTAAAACAGACTCATTAAGATACCGGAGTGCCGTTTTTGTGATTTTCAATTTTGATGCCAGCATCTGCACTCTTCTGCAGTAGTAACAGCAGAAAGTGCCATTATGATAGGTTATGTGCATGATTATTATTCTGCGAACATGAACAAGTATCACACACACACACACACACACACACACACACATTCACTGACTCAGTCTTCTGAGTAATAAGAAGAGATGGAGAAGAAGTGGATTTTACTTTACTTTACTTTACCAACGTTTCTTTTACTCCTCTCTTTTCTGCATCTGCATCTGCACTGCTGGTGATGATGATGATGCTGCTGCTGCAAATTACTGCATTAGAAAGTGAAACACAATAGCAGTTAAATAAATAAATATGATGTTGGATGTGGTTGGCTGGGGTGGATGATTTGATGATGATGTGATGCGACGTAAGCAACCAGAAAAAAAAGCGAACAAATCGCACAAAAAAATAGTTATATATCATTTTGTTAGTATGGTGGTGGTGGTGAATGTCTATATCATCTACAATCCACACGTGCAAAAAAAAATGAAAGATTTTGCCTTGTTTGTTTCTACCATACAAACTGAGAGAGAAAAAAAGAGTTAAGTTTGCCTCTTTTTTTGTTCTTTTCAGCAGTAAAAATCTTTTTATTTTTTCATGTTTAGAGCTGGCGAATAATAATAACATGTATACTACCTACCATGTAATCTGAAACTATTCATTTAGTTGCTGGCGAAACAGGGCTTTTCTTTATGCAAAATTTAATATCATGTTGTTAGGTATACACTTTTTGTTTAAATAATACTTTTTTCTTGTATTCACACGGCTTAAATATACCTACGCTTCTGTGTGTGTGTTTTTTAAACAAAAAAAACAATCCTTTTGTTTTAAATAAAAAATAATAGTAGCAAAAATGTGCTTTCCAATAAACAGCGCGCCCAACCCAACTATTTTATTCCTTTATATATTTTTTTTTGCAATTTTGCAGTATGCGAGGGATTGCAAGTATTTTGCTCTTTTTTATGTTTGTACTTCAAGACGATAGGCTTGAATGGGTGATTTGACATGAATGGAATGATGACAGAAAAGTTAAATAGGCGGCACGGCAAACAGCAATTTTGTTCTTTGGAATAGATAGATAGACTCCATACCTTATTTCATTTTCTGTCTAATATATAATATGTTTGTTGAGCTGGTATTTTTCTTATTTTTTTCAAAGAAAATTTATCTATCGTCTCTTCTTACACAAAATGCAATCACTATTTGGGCAACAGCACGCTACAGAGAGAGAGAGAGAGAGAGAGAGGAAACGGTAAAAAAGAAAGAAATTTGATTCATTTCCCAACAGGGCGATTTTGGAAATGTGTTTGTCTTTCTATATTGTTATTTATTACAAAAGTTGGGAACTTGTTCAATCTTATCATTATTGGTTTGTTCTCCTTTCAGTGGAACAAAAGCAAACATACAATATATATACATACATACATATATATTACGCCCACTATATATATATATTCAAAATAAACATTGTGAGAAGTAGTGTTGTAACTCTACGCAATCATTTATATATTTTTTTGGCTTGCTCAGTTTTCATCGTGAACATGAAAAACGGCAAACTTTTGCTATTGTATTTATATCCCTCTGTCTGCCATTCTTTTAAAATTACCACAGAAGAAAAAGTACAATGATTTATTATTAATCATATTATTATTATTATTATTATGAATATATGAACAAAGGGGAAAGAATTATTCAAGTGTGTTGGCTTTGTCGCTGAGCGCCATGCGTGTATGTACACGCTTCTATATGTACCTCCATAAGAAAAAGAATAACTCGCAATGATTTTTTTTATGCCGATATCTTATAATTATGTAAATAAAATAATGATACTGTGTAGTATACTCCTTCGCAAGAGAGAGATTTGATCTTCCTGATAAAAAATTGATGAGAATAAGGAGGATGCGTAGCTGTTTTTATAGTTTGCACATCCATAATAATAACTACCACTGCTGCTCATCATATGATGATGATCATCATCTCTGCCTTTTTGACTATTATAGTCATACATTTTTATTAGGCAGAAGACAGACAGACACAAAAAACTACTGCAAATTTACCGGCACATGAAAAATAAAAAATATTATTTTGTTTTCGAGGACAAAGCCTTGAAAGAAGTTGAGCAAAATTATTGCCATCAACCATATCCTATCCTCCTCTTTTTTTCAGTATGTCTGTGTTCTGCATGAATTTGTGTGCATGTGTGAGTGCGACACTCTGCGAAAAAGTCGTTCCTGTCAATAATTTTTACACATTTTTGCGAATCTCTATATTTTCCACCCTCAATCATCATTATCGTTCTTTTTTATATTGACGAGAGAAGGAGAGGACCCACGCAGTGTGCTGGGCTATATAATATGCGTTTTAAGACAATACCAGCAAAGCATATTAATAATAATAAAAAAAATATCTTCACGTCAAAAGTTTTTGCATGGCCTTTTAAATTTTTTTTTCGACATTCTAATATTCCCGTAGTGATGATGGTGATGATGATGATGATGATGTGAGTTGGACATGAATAAAATAAAATTGGTACAGAAACACATGCTATTTTTTGAGGGCTATAAATATTGACCAGTCAACAGCGAGACACAAATCATTTATAAAATGTCATGTCATGAAAATTCTACCAGCATAGCAGCATATATATCACACGCAATCATGAAAAACAATATTTTTTTTTTCAAAGAAATGAGGAAAATAGGTATTTACTGCATTGAACAATTTATCTGACAAATACACTCCCACCAAAATATTGAAGGGACTGAAAATGGACAATTTTTCTTTTTACACTGAAGTGAGTAAAATTGTATTATATCAAATGACAAAAATTCCTTTCCGCTGGATATTATTATGATTGTAATAATAATGGAACAGGAGCAAGAGAATCGATACAAAAATGTGTATACGTTTTTTATGGAAAGACTGCTGCCAGCAACAGTAGTGGTCCTAAAAAGTCATCTGCTAATACCACCAGGCCAGTCGTCCAAAAACTCCTATCCATTATCATTCCTACTTATTCTACACACACACACACACGTGTATATTCATGCCTACAAAAATATAAGACATGGATGTGAAACGTGAGGGGAAACCTTGTAGTGTTCAAAGAATATTAATATAAAAAAAATAGGATGAGAAGCAATAGCTGCTGCTGCTGCTGTGGTTGCTCTTACACGCATTTTTTAGACAGCCAAGTATTATAGAGGATCATCGGTAGCAGCAGCAGCAGCAGCAAAGTAACGAGAACGCACAGACACGCACAACCAAATTCTCTGCCGAACAAGAGATGAAAAAAGGAAGGAGGAGAACCAACGAGAGTCAAACACGCACATTCTCTCTCTCTCCAATTTACATACATACATGAGTCAAATGCACGCATCGCATTTATACTACACAAAAAAATACATACTACACGCAGCAGTACCACCAGCCATCCATGGTGCATGCTACTTTACATTGTCATGTAGAGAAAGAGAGAGAGAGAGACCTACACATTGAGTACGAACGAACCCCCTATGGCTTCAGAAACATGATGGTACAAGTATTTACAATATTATATCTAAGTTACCTATATTGTTCCCTTGTATATGCCTACCTATGCACATAAATGCAACTCTAGAATCTAGAGTCTAGATATATATTTATAGCTGATATGATAGAGAAGAAAAAGTGTAATCATCATCCCTTGTAGCACATTACAACTCGTAGGGTATTTTTATCGATCTTCCTACAAAACAGGAAGCCGTGCAAGAAAAAAAATAGAGGATAAGCATGCAAAAGCTTTATAAGACAAGCGCAATATATAAAGTATTTTGTATACCTACGTAGTAGAAAGGCGAGAAGAAAAGAAGAACAAAACTCTCTTGTATAGTTATGTGCACATAGTTTCAGTTTGAAAGCACATTTGACTCGCACTACTATACTACACCAGAGCGTACACTTGTTCTCACACAAATATGATCATACCTCAATTTGCCGTGGTGGTAGTCAACTCACAGCCAAAAGAGAAGTATAGGGAAGGGAATTGGGAAAAAAAATTGTAAGCAAAGAGTAAATAGACGAAGAAGAGGAGGAAGAAGAAGAAGGGATGATGATGATGATTTTGCTTATGTGCTGCTGTTGTTAACTCGCTCTTTTTTTTCTAACAATGCAATGGACCCACACACATGTTTATATATTATATATAGTAGACACATAGTTTTGAAATATATACAAGAGTACAAATATAATAGTAGTAAGTATTTACAGCAGAAAAAGGAGAGAAGTTACATTTCATTATAGAGATGAATGCACACTCAAGTTTCTTTGTGAGAGGAGAAGTGAGTGTAACTGAAATAGAAAAAAATAGTACATAAATAAAAAAAAAGAGATTCACTTGTACCACTCATGTGAGATGGATTGAGGGAGGCGAGAAAGGAAAGAGACAGATAGATAGATAGAAAGAGAGAGAGAGAGATAATATATCTCATTTTTGAAATGATCCTTTTTTGATATTACTTTACTTACTTGAGTAACTTGACGCTCTAAATACTTAGCAGGAGAGAGAAAAAAGAAGAAGAAGAAGAAACTTTGCATGCATATTTAAAATGAAAAAAGTTTGTCAAAAAAGCAAGGGAAAAAAGTAGTATTTACATCCGTATGTGTGGGGGTGTGTGTGTACTTACACTTATGTTACATATTATGTTAGATCGGTATTTTGTAAATGATGCGTTACAACATACTTGCTTATCTTTCACAAGAGAAATACATTCAAGCATAGGAATTCCTTTGTCATTATGACGGCCATCAGTTTGATGATTTTGATAAACTTTAACATAAATATATCAAAACAAGTTAACATGAGGTAAAAGGTGAACAAGAAGATCAATAAGGTAAAAAGGGGAATGGAGAGGAAGATGGATACAAACAGATATATGAGGTTCAGGGGAAATAATCGCATGGATATTTTTTTTCACTGTAACTTTCAGTCGTCGTCGTGCAACATGAAGCATGGAAGATTTAAAGGTAACTTTGTTGATGAAAATAGAAACAAGAGAGAAAAGGAAAGAAAAATAAAAACAATTTAAAAAGAAAAAATTTCCAGAGTTGGACTTGACTAGTTAGTTTGTAGAATAGAATGGATACAACAACTGGAAAATGTTGGAAAAAAGAGGGCACTTTTTACTAAAATAAACGTGGTCTACCCCCGCAAAACAAAAAAAAATGTAACTTTTTCTAGGTACAAACGTAACAACATTTGAGCTAGAAAGAAAAAAAAAGTTTTGCCTTGTTTCTTTAGACGAACAACAGCAGGAGTAGCAGTAGAAAAAGTAGAAAATGCTTGAAGGGAACGTCAGCTGCATTTAAACTGCCTATTGAAATAACAAAAAAAAACCCGGGGCTCTGAATAAATAGGTCTACAACTACTTTATATATTACTATTGATGTTGTTGCTCCCACTACAAAAGTTGTGCTGGATGGTTCCAAAAAAAAATAGTAGGGTTCATTCCATTATGATTATTATTATTATTTTGTACTATATTCCGCTACTTGGAAAACTACTTCTTCGACGCCTATTAACATTCGCCATCATCAATACTATAGAGCCAACCTCAACTAAAATACATAAATACCTACCATGATCACTATTTATAAGTACTACACAACTTCAACTTCCTTTTTCTACTGCTGACCCTCTCCCTCTCTCTGTCTATTTTAGTTTTTGTTGTTGTGAGGTGAGGTAAGTGTTAACTAAGTACTACACAAAAAAATATATAATATGGGGATTTAACCCTAACTTTTTTCTAAAAACAAAATAAAAAGCAATGTTGTTGTTGTTGTTGCTGCTGCTGCTGTTGTAGTAGTGCCTTGCTCCCCTTGTAAATGTATTACACAAGTTTTTGGTGTCCCCATGACAACAAGCAGTAAATATACTACAACTACTACTCTAACATCCATACCATAAAAAATTTAACGGATCTCACGAAAAAAAACCTCACGTAACTTTTAAAAAAAACAAATTTTCTATTTTGGATGACATATGTAGAAAAAAAAGTAGAGAGACTTTTTTTTGTTAAATAATAATAATAACATCTCCCTGTGGTGATGCATTAACTAGAATTATGAAGAAAAAAAACATTGTTTTTATCATATGAACCCCTCTCAGTAGTCTGTACCCTGTACTATCCAATCCAACTAGTTTTTGTTTTAGAAAACAAAAGAAAAGTGTAATGCTCTAGACATTCATACTTTTTCCTTGCTTACGTATTACATTATTTTAATGAGTATGTTTCATAAGTAGCAGTTCTAGTTTCAGTATCACAAAATGATTTGACATATGTAGAAAAAAAAGTAGAGAGACTTTTTTTTGTTAAATAATAATAATAACATCTCCCTGTGGTGATGCATTAACTAGAATTATGAAGAAAAAAACATTGTTTTTATCATATGAACCCCTCTCAGTAGTCTGTACCCTGTACAATCCAATCCAACTAGTTTTTGTTTTAGAAAACAAAAGAAAAGTGTAATGCTCTAAACATTCATGCTTTTTCCTTGCTTACGTACTACATTATTTTAATGAGTGTGTTTCATAAGTAGCAGTTCTAGTTTCAGTATCACAAAATGATTAAAAATATCACTCAATTATACAGAAAAAAGTAAATCCCTTCAGAAGGAACCCAGCCTAATAGCAGTATTATGTACGACATGCATGCGATGATGATAATAATGATGATGCAAAGCAAAAGGAGTAAGCAAGCAGCATACAAAATAATAATAATATGGAAGTGCGTAACGTGAGATGTCAGGTTCAGGCCAATTTGGTGTATAATTGACATACAAGAGCGGACACATGTCTTGTCCTGTTTATGTTGCAACCGAAAAAAGAAAATGTTGCACAAGTTTTTGTTCCCTTCTCCTATCTATTTACTTGATAATAATAAGTTTTACAACAATCATGCATGCTACAAGATCCATCTACATGCTACATATATTTAATAATGTGTAATGTATGTACATAAATAAATACCTACGTATTTGGAATGACACACACAAAAGTTTTTAGTACCGGTAGTATTTTTTTTACTGGCAAAAAAATGTATGCCAGAGCAGATAGGTTGATCTAAATGCGTAACCCGTTATTACATTTTTTTGTTTTTATTTCGTTTTCTCTCTCTCTCTCTCTTTTCCTCCTCTGTGTATAGCAAACTGGTGATGGTGGAAAAAAAGCTAATGAAAAAGTGTCATCGTCAGGTTGGTGATGGTGAAAATGTCATTGCACGATAATATCACCAATACTAGTAGGTATAGTCCTACTGCTACCCCCACTGCACTACTGCCGCAACGTCATATCACCGCAGAAACTTTTAATGCAAAATGTCTGTCCCAAATGAAGATTCATTATTATTACATGCTTGACAGCCATAATAGAAAGTATCATTGACATACATTTTGAGGAAAAGTATTATTATTATTATTACTACTACGGCTCAACTACTACAATCATCATCATCATCGTCAAAGCATATTAGTTTGTCTTGTGGTGTGGCAGTGCTTTTTGTAAGCATGCGTGTCTTAATTTTTCAGTATGACTTTACTTCCCTTCTTCTTCTCCTTCCAAACTCCCCTACTACCTTATAAGAGGAATGGTAATAACAATAATATTATGCTCGACTGTAATCAAGCGTAAAATCCTATTTTTATAAGAGAGACCCCGAAAATAAACTTCTTCTTCTTTTTTTTTCAAAAATGATGGATGGAAAGTAAAATGAATATGGTACACACCAACGGCAAAACAAGGGAAATTATTGTCATCATGTTGCAGTGTTACGCGCGTGTGCGTGTAGCATAGTTTTTTTTGTACTTGTACCTATCCAACTATGAAATTTTGCTGCAACAACAACAACAAAAATTTGTGGCTGTATACTATAAAGTATATATATTAAGGTATATCATTATACGATTGTAATAATACTGACTGACATATTATGCCCAGGCTTAAAAGTTGGAAAGTTTTGTTTTGTATTTTTTTACTGATTTGAGTCGACTCTTCTGCTGTTTTGTGTACAAAATCCTTCTCTTTACCTCCATTCATTAAGACTAATCAGTTGGCAAAAATGCAAAACAAGACTCATTTGTCAAAAATTATTGTTGGTATTATCATTATGCGTGTTTTGTTGGCAAAGATGCATTATTCATGTTATTACATTATTATTATTATTATTATTATGACTGTGTGTTGTAAAGTTGTAAGTAACCCAGAGAGCCAAAGAGTTTTGAGAAGCTTTCAGCTAATAGATTGCAAATCACCAGCATAATAATAATATGGACATGTACAGCTATGTTACGTAGGTAGGTATTATATATGGTATAAAAAATATGCAATGCAATTTCCATGTTTTTATGACCCCGTCTAACAGCAGTGTAGCATCCCATGTGGAAGTAGTTATATTTTTTTTAAGGAGGGTGGTGTAAGGAGAGGCCACAATACCAGCGAGATACAATTTTTTAATGTATTTCTCTATGCCACTATATATATTTTTTTTACTTGTCGACGAAGGATTACAAAGGTGTTGGTCTCTGTTTGGACTCTTTTTTAATAGTTAGAAGATTTTGTAGAGAGAAAGTCTCAAGGTGAATATCATGTCATTTTATTGAGAGGTGTAGGCATACTCCCATCATATTTCTAAGATGCTGATGTGGCCCACATAACTTGTAAATATTATATCCCATTTATGCATCATATTTACAAGTTTGTGATAAACAAGTAGGCATGTGCATTTATGCTTATGCAAATACAATATTGCTAGTTGCTAGTATTATCATCATTTTTGTTTTTTATTGTGTCAAGTGTCGTTGTTATTGTTGTTGTTGACGCTGGTTATTGTCCAAAAAAGCAAAAATGGTTTCAAACTCAAAGTGGTGATAATTGCTTTTGAAATACATACTACATCTCTCTCTCTGACACACGCGCCTCTCTGCATTTTTCATAGTTTTGTTTGGATTGTGACAGGTGAATGACAAATCATATTATTGCTTGCGGCTTTACGGATACAGTATAACTTGTTATTATTATTATTATTTTTTATATGTTTCTATGTCCCCTATATGTTTTGTTTGTTGTTGGAATTAAGTTTATGCAAGCAAGGTGATAATAAAAAGGATGTAAAAAAAAGACACATAAAAGATACTCTGCTTTAAGTAGGTAAACAGTCAACGTCTCTTGCTTCTCTATACCCCTCTGCTTGGGACCCAAACAGCTTGCATTTATAAAAAAATATATGCAAAAGGAAATGATGACGAATGACACATTCTTGCCAAAATAAAAATAAAACTTTTTCTTAAATCTAAAAAAAATATATATATATTATGCATATATTGCCAACTTTTGACTAGGTATACCATGTATAAAAGTCAAAACTATCAGACTATCAGTGATACAGTATTTGAGTATTAAGACGAAAAAAAAGAAGGAAAATCTCAGGTGAATACTAAATTGTTTTTTTTGAGTGTCAGGGGAAAAAAATATTTGTCTTTGCAAAACTACCTCCTTCATTTCGCCTCCTTTTTATGTACATATTCAGCCACATTGACTTGACGTGTCTTCTTTCCTTGTGCTGTTGTGTGCATACTTATATGTCTCTCTCTCTCTCTCTCTCTCTCTTGTATGACCTATTTTAAAAGTCGGTCGAACCAAACGTTCCACCACAGTGAAGAGTGAGTAGTAGTTGTGTAGTATAATAAAGTGAGTAAATAAGGTAAAAGAAGGCACATAAAATATGTATATATGAAGTAGCAGTTTTGCTGTTATAAAATGTTGAACTACACCTACATTCTCATATATATTTACAATAATATACTTGTTTTGCGCTGTACAAAGTTGGAAGACATATTATAGCAGCTCTCAGAGAGAGTCTCTCAGACACATCAATATGCAGCAAGAGAGGCGATTATGATATATTGTTATTATGTACATACATTTTCCTTCTTTTTTTTTCTCATCTCGCAACAAGTCAAGTACACCATTTTTCTGCAAGTCTATTTGGTAATATGTAATACTAATGGGTTTAGCAGCAAAAGAAGGAGAGAGAGAGAGAGAAGACGTCAAAGCCAACACACCTGGGGTACTGTTTATCGATGATATCATTTTTACAGTTTCACCCAGC
>JAITYZ010000571.1:0-12595 GCA_027744595.1 Paronellides praefectus | reverse complement strand
ACTCATATGCATACATACATTTACTTATTAAAAACCCTTGTCATATTCCATGAATACGACTGTCGGGATTTACTTATTTTCACCGACCTCCTTACATTAGAATGGCTTCAGCAATAAACACGTCTACCTTTCATTTACATAATAATAATATAATATGTATTGATACTACGAGAACAACACCATGTTTAGTGTGTAGTTTACTCACTGAAAAATGACTGCCGGAATAGCTTGACATAGTTTTTTTCTGACAGATTATTATGTCCAGAGGGAAGCACAATATGCACACCATTATTACATCAGTCAGTCAAATATATGTATAGGCAAACTACATAATAAGTGTGTGTTCTGTTACCTGGAAAAAAGACGTGAAAGTAAATTGACATCCGTATAGAAACACTATGCTTTCACGTTCATTTAACATGATCATAATCTGGCGATAGTGCCAGCACTATATAATGCAGGCGTATACATATATTGTATGTTTTGTGCTATATAAATCCCTATGTATGATCATCAACTAACTCTGTATAACATGTTATTACCATCGATTCGACGGTAAAATAACGCCATTGGTTCGATTGAGCTAACACCAATGGAATGGAGCAGAAAAACGCTGCCCAGAGAAAGAGGAAGAAAATAAGATTGCTTTCTTTCTCCTCTGCAAAAAAATGCTTACAAAAGCGAGAGAGAAAGGAGGGAAAAGCTATAATAGTAGAGCTAGAGCATTGTACACTTTTTTCTCATTATAAAAACATTTTATTGTCCGCAGCAGCATGCTTACAAACCCTTTGACTGGAATAGGTAACATGTTTTGATCATCAACTAACTCTGTATATAACATATTATTACCATCGATTCGACGGTAAAATAACGCCATTGGTTCGATTGAGCTAACACCAATGGAATGTAGCAGAAAAACGCTGCCCAGAGAAAGAGGAAGAAAATAAGATTGCTTTCTTTCTCCTCTGCAAAAAAAATGCTTACAAAAGCGAGAGGGAAAGGAGGGAAAAAGTTATAATAGTAGAGCTAGAGCATTGTACACTTTTTTCTCATTATAAAAACATTTTATTGTCCGCAGCAGCATGCTTACAAACCCTTTGACTGGAATAGTTAACATGTTCAATGGCTAAAGTATACACAAGTTTTTTTGTGTGTGAGTTTTTTTGTCTACTTTTCAAAGTAGCCAAGAGACACATCATTTCTTCAGGTATATTTTCAATCCATTATTTCGATCCAGCAACTATCCATCCATTTTCCTTGGAACAGGAATGTTACACAGGTCAACCAACTGGTAACTGATGGAAAGTAAGCTGCTACTATATGGCTGCTTGTCTGGTCCATTTGACCGATTATGAACTTTTCCACGTATCATACCTACGTACGTACATGTAAAAAATTAATGTAGGTATCCAACTTGGATCGGTCAGTGATAGAAACCATAGCCAAGATCCAGTCAGCATTTCTATTGTGTTGACTGGAACGTATATAGGTATGTATTTATAGTATGCATTATGAGTTTAACCTGTCAATTTATTTTTTTCTCTATTGTAAAAGCTACATCTGTTCCATTCGATTGTATCCACCAGAAGTAACCTGGAGTAAAAAGTCAACCTGGTATTTCCTTCAAACTTTCAAGTGACATAAAAACGGGTACGTTTGTCGTCGTCTTCGGGAGAATGGATTGAATGAGTGTTAAAACACGGCACAACTCGGTGGCTTACCTGCAATACACAAAAAAAATTAAAAAATCTTATTAACTCCTTTTGTATATACAATGTTGGTAGTAAAATACGTAAAAGCACGTGTGAATAATTAATGAACTTTATACAAAAGCTCTCTCTATTTTATGACTTATTAGCATCTTGTATATCTGTCTTTCATGTTCTAGACAGCAGTGTTTTGACAATGTCTTAACTTGATAAATACCATATATGCATGTATGCCTATTAGAATAATAATTTGCTACTTTTTACCGTGTTCTTTTTTTACTACTCCACACGTTACAAACTATATGAGTTTTTTTTAATATGAATGACTTTAATGAAAGACCGTGTGTGTGTACTGTGTGTGTACCGCCTCTATTGACAAAATAAACTTTACCTCCAAAAATAAACTTTTCATTAAACAAAAATAGCGAGGCTTTTTATGTAAACACAAGTACAAGTCATTACTAAAGCTGTCATTGCTGTTCATATGCCTATTATATTTATCACTAGCAATAGCAACTCAGTCTACAAGTCTACAATGTCAAACAAATTATAACAAGTTTTATAACTACTTGTTATAAAAATGGAACTACCCACGTACAGCACAATGATTCATCAAAACTGTCCTGCTCACACACACACGACACGCATAATATATAACATTATATTATAATGCATTAATGTAATTCACATGACCCTTCATTTCGCTGCTATGAATAATATTGTGAAGCCCCTGTGTAACGCCCATTGTTAAATTGAATTGAGTCTGTAGTATAGTGGCTCCAGATGATGATGATAATAAAAGGTAATATTGAACAAGCTAGTTTTTATAATAGAAAACATGTATTTCCCTTGTGTTGTTGTTGTACCTATTGTGATACCTTCAAGTTAAAGTGAAAAGAAAGAAAACATGCCTTTCAGCGATTAACTTTTCTCCCATGTACTTCTATTGCAACATGCACTACTGCTACATCATAATAGTAGTCTATTTTCCCCGAAATAAAAAAACTATTGAACCAACAAGCAAACTGCAATTGAAATACCTACATTAGATCCCCACCACAATAATAATTTTAGAGTGGATGGTGGCTTGGTGGTGGTGGTGTGTGTGTAGTGCACTAGTAGTACCAGTACAAAAAAGCAACTTGGATTCAAGTAGTGACGGTGGTGTTGTAGAACAAGCATATTTTTTATGTATGAACTCTTCTCATGTAAATTAGAAAACCCAAAAGGGAATTCAGAGATTCCCCTTGAGAGACAGTTTCTTTCTTTCTGTCATTCTCGTTATTTCCTTCCGTAACGTCTATCACTGCATTCATTCGGGTTTCTTTTGAAAAATGGAAAGCCAAAATGAAGAAAAAAATAGTGTGTAAACCACGGAAAGTAACAGGGACGGAATAACAAACTACCAACCAACCGCATATATTTTTCTTTACCTACAACATATAGAAACATATACATGGCTATATATGCATAATACATTTATAGATAGCTAATAGGTATGCCTTTTTTACCCTTCTTATTTTTTCTTTCATATCTCTACACATTATATCCATACATGACATACTGTTTGGCTATGGCAAGATAAATTCCCTCAAGAAGGCTTTTCCTCTTCTTTTTTTACTACTTGATGCAATGAAAGAAAAGTAAAGCTGTTTGCGGAAAAAAAGAGGAAGGTAGGTAAAGCATGTAATGTCAATAATGTGACTAGTAACAAAATGACACTCTTCACTTTTCTCCTTTTTTCTCTTTTGCTCACTTTGCCTTTTTTTCAAGAACTTCACCATATACCACCACCGCCAATAATAATACAACAAGCTTGCACTAGACACCAAAACACTCGAGTTTTCTTCCTCCTCATCATCATCATCGTGATCAGCTATGTATAAAAAAGCGGATGGAAAGTTACTTTGTAAACTGAGCGTACTCTGTACACAATACATGAGATAAAAATTGTAAGATGTTTTTTGTGTGGTGTGGTGTGTGTGCGGTGGTGGAATATAATATGTATTGTGTATTGTGCGTATATGATGATGATATGATGATGGATGTACTCACATATATCATCATCATAAACACTCGTCAGATCTTTGCAAGGTTTTTCTCTTCTGTCTGCTTTTTTACAAAGAAAAATTTGTTAAAATAGATGATATATTTATGGTACTGTGATGCCTCTATAAAAAGTATAAAAAGTATCAACATATACCGACATATACTGCCCATCGATTCCAAGCTGTATGCATGCATATAGCAGCACGGAACCACTTGTCTTTTTTTTCTTTTTGCTCTTTTCCAAACATTACATTATTATTATCTATCATTCACTCGCCATTGACTGTATCTTGAAGAAATTGAGGATGTCGATGGAGAGAGAAAATAAGGAAGAGCTGTTAACCACGGATGGATGGTGAGGAAATAATGGGGAAAATCAAGGGAAACACGAGACAAGACAGACAGAAATGCATGCATGCATGCATGCCTGTCTACCTTCTAAAAAAAGTCTTGTAACATGTTATATGTTTTGTTACGCAATCCATTTCGTTAGTGGAAAAAGCACTTCACTTGTCCACATAAAAAAGACAGGCCTGCCATGAGTATGACTGATTCTAGTAAAAGATTAACTTTTCCATTCCCGCATAATTTGGAAATTGTATTTTTTTTCTGTGTGTGTGTGGATTTTGTGGTAGACGGAAAGCTTCAAGACGATGAACTTGCAAAGTGTATTATGGAAAGCAGAGAATGAAAAGATGTATCCGGCCCGGAAGTCAAAGTTAAATTCAAGGATGGCTGGCTGACTGGACGTGGAGGAATAACTTGCTTTACACGCGTTTCATTTTCTTTTTAAAAAGATAAAAGTCTTAAAATTATAGCTTAGTATTTACTATGCATTAAAATAAGAGCTGTATTTACTATCAAACAAAAGTTGAGCCATGAGGAGTATTTTTTATTTCCTACAAAAAAAATCTCGCAAACCAAATCCTATCCAAAATCCGGCACGTCTAATGTATACCCAACTACAATAGGAGCAGTTAGTAAAGTAGAAATTTGATTGCCACACACGAAGTCGGAATATAAAAACAGCAAAGGTAAAATTATCTTACGTAGAAGTGGTAGGAGTAGAAAGAAAATACATAATACTATTATGATAATACTATGCAGTTATTCTCTGGTACTATCTTTATTTATAACAGAAGCCGTTAGAATCCTTTTTTTTGTTTACTGTGTTTACCTCTTTACGCTTTTTTAAACATATGACAAAAAAAGTTACAAAGCAATATATTTACATTGTAAACCCAACTATTACAATTGTATTTGTTTATTTTTTGTTTGCACTGTCACGCCTGCTGCATGTTACTTTTTTATACATATTATCCAGCTTTTATGTATCTATTTTATTCGGTTGCCGCTAACTATCATATCATTTGTCTTGCAGAAAAGTCAACGAACAGGAAAGTAAAAAACCACAACTTTGTCCATGCAATATAATAATAATAATAACAATACCCCCTATCACAAACAAGACACACATGCACAACAATCGTCCTTTTTTCCCAGAAAAAAAAACACAAGATGAGGGAAAAAATACTACGGAGAGAGATAGAGAGAAAGATTGAGAGCAGTGCGAAGGAGTGTCTATCTACGAAAAGTTTTGCAGTAAGGAAGTGAGTCAAGTGAATACACATTTTAACTTTAAGTGATGCGTGGCCTTGTATCATCATCATCATCATCATCATCGCCACTACCATCCGCACACAAAAAAGGGTAATAAAAACGAAAAGAAATAATAAAACAGCCCATGGTTTATTTTTACAACAAACATTCCAAAGAAATTAGACTGAAGACAGTGTGTGTGTGTGGTATGGTATATTATGTATACTTTGTATAGTAGTGGCCATAGTTTGCCCACACAGTCTTCAGGCAAGTAAGAAGAGGTAGAGAGAAGGGGAAATGAAACTGAAGAAAGTTTTGTTTCCTTTCCTTTTTGCTACACTTCAATACACACACTCTCACTGCACACAAGTATAAGACCCACCACCAGACTTGTGTGTGTGTCTGTGTGTGGTTGGTAAAGTTGTTGGGAAACTTAAATTATAATGATTAGACTAGACTCGTCTTCGTGGTCGAGATTTGATAGCTCATTATTAGCTTTTCCTTCCGCTGGCAAAACTTGTTCCATTTCATTTTGATATGCTTAACATCATCTGAATATTTACTCATCATTTCAATTTAACTTTTTACACGTGAAACATAAAATATATATATATCCTGCATTTTATGCATGGAAAGTTTGAGAATTTTCCATCCTCCTGACCAGGCGCCTATTTGATATATCCCCTGCTGACAAACAGACACGTGTGGGGTTTATTATTTGGATTCTTAAAATGGTTGTCTGTCGTAGTGCTCCTCTTCAGCAGCTTCATTGATCACAACAAAATGCGATACAACATGGCTAACAAAAGTCATGTCTACACATTTGCATTTCAAGTGAAAGTCCATTTAACAATGAGTGACGGGCATGTAATTGTGGCAGCTACATTCTCAAGCTGGGCAGGGAGAGAGAGAGATTAATTTTCCACGCAACTAATGAGTGACAATACGCCTTTCACTGAACAAATCATCCGTCTTGAACCTCTCTCTACATCTTCACCTTTTTGTGAAGAATAATAAAGTAGGAATACAAAGTACATATGCTACAGTAAATTGCTTGTTACTTCATTTTTCTCTCAGGCTTTGTAATAATAATAATAATAGTAATAATAATAAGGTAAAGACCATGATGAAGATAAGTAGTGTGGAGAAAGAAGACTCTTCAAGGTGCAGAGACAAAATACCAGCTACAAATGCACTGTATCTCCTCTCCCTTTTCCTCCTTTTCCCTTCACCAATAATGCAACATTTTATGCATCAAGTCACCGTAACTTTATAAATGCGATGCGTGTCTTCCCATTTTAACAAAATATCATCAAATCATCATCAACATGAGGACCAAGCCATCAAGACCCAAGACCACCCTTTTCCTTTCTCTTTCTTTTGGTTGCCAAGATTTTCTCCCCTACCATCGTCGTCGTCGTCATCATCAGCATCGTCACCATCATTTTGATCCCATACAGCTTCTTTACTTTTCCTCAACCTTTTCTCTCTTTTTCTTTTCTCTATTTCTCGCTTTTTTCTTATTATCATTGCATTTCCAGCCATACGTCTTCCTTCTGGCTCCAAGTTATTTTTTCAAGGAGACAACATACCAGACTTTTTTGTAATCCGCTCCAATGAGTTTTCTCTTCATTATTCCTTTTCACTGTTTTGCGTCGTCAAGAAAAAAATGAAAGAAAATTTGTCCCCAAACTAAATCCCAACCAAGCAACTTTGGCATGGGATTTCGTATTAAATGAAACCGTTTATGTGTATTAGACCCCATTCTACTACACGTGTGTGTGTGCAAAGCCCTTATTGGTGGTTTATCAAATGGGTTCAAGGTATCTATCTATATACATTACAGTATATTAAAGACAACTCGGATTTTATTTTTTGTTATGAGCATATTATGCCCTGAAGCACCTTGCCGTATAAAATAAAATAAAAAAGTGGAAACTTTTTAATAATGAAAGAAGACGATGAAATGATTTTATTTAGTTTAAAAAAAACAACAACATAAGGGAATGGGAATAATTTACACATTTGTATTTGAAAATACCCCTTTCTTGTCTTTCTCAGCATTTGAGCCAGTTTTAATAAGTAGTGTATAAACAGGAACATTTCTTTTTCTTTCCTAATATATTTTTCATGACCTTCTTGTTATCTTACCTCTGCTGTTGTTCTTTCTGTTGACTCATTATTTTAAATGACACACTCCTGTGTATACAAAAACCACTTTCCCTATCATTTCTGTTCTAAAAGAATAAACAAAGCAAAGAAACTACTCCAAACGTAATGAGAGGTTATATGTTTATGTGTGTGTGTGACTTGACAAGCTCATTTACTCATTTTGAAGTGGCTTTACTATATGTGTGAGTAGTAGTACTAATAACATGTGTAGAAAAGGCTCCGTATTTTTTGTGAGGTTAAATTTTTGTGTAACGATAAAAATAACAACCGCAGAGAGGAGCTGGAGAGAGAGAGCAAAAAGTTTATTCTTAGCGTTTGTTTGTTTGTTGGTGGGCTTGATATGAGCCACTTTTGTGTTGTTACATATAATACAACCACACACAAAACTGGACAATTGGACACTGAAGTTATATTTTATTACTGTTTGCCTTGCTGGATACTTTGTGCAGGGATTAGAAGCATTTCTTTTTGGAAAGTTCCAGATACGAACACAATATCCAACCACAACAGCTTGTTGTCTGCAGAGCAACAATATTGCCTCAAGTGTGTAATAGAGAGTGCCTGTTTGAGAGGAAGAAATATATTTTCTCCTCTTTGCTCTCTATTTAACAGCAGGCCTGCAATAATTAGATTTGGCAATTTTCACAAAAGATGAATTGAAAAAGATATAGGTATAATTATGTCTCAATTTTCACTTGTACTATACATAACTTCAGTACAATTTTGGCATTCTCCACATTTTTATCAAGTGATATATGTAGATATGTATGTATGTATATTTTTTTAGGTTTGTGCTGTAAATGTTTTCAAGTGATTTTCATATCACTTAATGTGTTAAATAAAAACATGGCCAGGCAAAATATTGTAAGGGAAAGGCTAAGGCTAAGAAATAATATATGTCTAGCGTAAGTAAATTATAAACGCATATTTTGGCCTAATTGGAGTAATTACTTTGGAATAAAATCATGCATTGTTCTTGTTATATTATTCATTGGGCACCTACATAAACATGGTACATGACTAAAGGTCATGCAATGTTCATCTATAATATATAATCTTTACACGTACTTGTAATACAATTTATAAAATGCAACAATCAAAATCTGAGGATCTATATATTTTGATCCTAAAGCATATGCCTGCCTCGCAATAAAAATTACTCAATTTGCTAGATAGCAATCAAATATATTTTTGGGTCCTATACAAATATAATACATTCATGTATACCATGCAACGTGGTACGCCCTTGCTACAAGATATTGCATTTTATACCGTTGCGTAAGTATATTATTATTATTTCTGTCCAAAAAGTGAGTGTATTTCAAGCCAAGCTTAGAACTAGAACGAGTTATGTACATTTTTACGCTACACACCCATCATAATTTGTATCACCCAACATTTAACAACTTGAGCTGGGCAAGAGCCGACCCTTTATACGTAATAATATATGTTTGTAGTGGATGTTTATGTTTTGTTTGTAATTGGAAGTGGAAGACCGCATTGAAGTCTCCAGCTAAACTACTATGATATTATTTCACTGCAACTGTCTGGAGCAGAGCACCAAGCACTTAATTTCCCAGGGAGTGAAGAGAGAGAACTTCTCTCAGCAGAGAGAAGCATGCATTGTTTTGTTTTTTCTTACCACACTTTATATATTCATTTCGTCTTCTTCTAATAATGTATCTAAGCAGTATTGTGGTAGTGGTAAGAGTAGTAATCTATTTTACTATATGTACCTCTGTACCATTCCCCATTTCATTTGCTGGAACAACCCCTAAAGTGCTTTTCTCTTCTTATTTATCTACTATTTCCCCCACATGCATATAATGTTTTTATTGTACGTTATATATTAAGACTCAATGGGAGAATAAAATGTGTCGGTGCAATCTTCAGGCATTCTGGTAAAATGAAAAAAGAATGCATAAAACTTCAACATTATATAACGTATATACCTACATGTGACATCTATGTCAATGATTAAACTGGGTCTTCGTTATTGGCTGTAAATATTAAACAAATGATTTATATTTTATATACAATTTCAAAATGCTCACATGAAATTCAAATGGTAGTTAAAAGAATAAATAAATATTAACACGTACTCATATTAGTACAACTCACTCTTTGAGCAAACCAGATCATGCGGATTTAATGTACATCACTTTATTAAGAGAGTGGAACTGTTATGATTGGAAGCACGGAAATTCGACTGGAGAAGGGAAAATCAAGGTTTGAAAGTTTCTTTCAAAGTAGAAAAAATCCCAACTTCTGAAAGTACACAAATCAAAAAACGAAAACACGTACGCACTCTACAATGTAAACGTAACGAGGCGTCAGAATTTATTTACAGATTTGTTAGTTCAACTAGACAACATTTGTTTTGTAAGATTCCAGTGCTTTGAAGTAGCCCCAACCAATTCTTGAGAGCCACTCACCCATTTACAACCATTTGATGTTTTTCTCAGACTGATAGGCAACTGAGCGGCGAATAATGACATTAACTTAATGCGATACAATTTACTTCTCCCTTTTTCCTCTCTCTCAACTTAAACTCAACCTCAGTTCACTTCACTTTTCTTAAGTATACCATTTTGTCTTCGAGCGATATGCAGCCATCCACTGTTTATTTCCCATCCCTTCTTGAATGAATCTGGCTTTTCTCCATTAGCTTTACTCTGTTGTTGTTTTTGTTGGTGTGTTTTATATTGAATGAATATACCAAACCAACCAACATGATGATGCCCTATGCCTTGTGGAACATGATAAAGTGACGGTGATGAAGAATCAAGAGAAAATATTAAATATCCGTTCACAATCAAATAGATAAATATAAATTCCCCTATTACTAGATGGTCTTCATGTCACCGATGGATTCAAATGCAAATAACTTTATTTGTGCATGGTCAGTTATTTTTAATTAAGGTGAAACACATTTATACACGATCAATATTTTTCACGTACTTATTGCGTACGCTTTTGGTCTCGTGGATTTCTGGGGGAAAAATAAAGCTGGGATTAGGCAATGCACAACATAATACATAATCTTACTCAACTCGTTACTGCCTCCTGCGATTTAATTACGTAGGAATTACGATATCTCATGTGCTTCGATCAGCTCAGCTCTTTTGTTTTTCCCTATTTGTATAATGGAGGATATGTAGGAAAACTTGATGACATTGAAATAACAAACTTTGTATGCATTAATCAAAACGAAAATTTGATTTACCCTACAAAACTTATTTAAACCCTTCTGTTTCATTTTCTTAATGACCAGTTCTACACATTTCAGACTTACTTTTTGTTAGTTAGCGTGCTATTTTAAGCCTACTGTTTCCTAAATCCCAAATTACATACATATTATACAACATTATGCATTACATATGTACTTATATTCACCCAATTTATCTTTACACATTACCGATTTTATCATCCATACAGAGAGTTTTGTTCTTGGCTACTTGGCTTCAAGTTAAATTACTGGTAGTACTTACAAAACAGCACCACATCCGTCCTCGGAAACATTCAAGGTAATACACCAGAGCCGTACGAACCGAGACGCAATGTCGTCAAGCTCGGTAAGACAAAACTTGTCATTAAATAAGCCCTCGCGGGTATATACATATAGGTAATGTTATAGGTATCCTTATCATTAGCCTTGTCCTTTGCAGCTTTTTTGAGGTATTATTATGTAATACCTTTTCATATCACTTTACCGCTCCTTCTGCCGTTTTGTAGATAAGCAAAAAGCACACACAAACAAATATATGCACTCTTTTACTTTTCATCTAGAAACACAAGCTCTCTTGGTTTGATACCTTCCAAATTAATCTTTTTGTTTGTGTACATAATACCCATATAAAGAGATGACGAGGTAAATCATCAGTGGGGATATAAATAACGGTCTACTACACACTAGATTGTCTGTGTGTGTGAGAGAGATGACGACTCCGACACAAAAAAAGGGAGACAGCTTATTTCGTTAACTATAAAACAAAAGCTTTTTCGCAGCTATACTTACCGTGCCACAATCCCTACCACCACCACTACCACCGCTACCATTTATTCATTTAAACTTGTACATCATCATCGCATCCCCATCATCATCACACTTTCTATTTAAAAAAAAGTCGAGTCTCTCATTTAGCCCAAAGAAATGCTTTACATTCTCACTAACAAATGAATTATGCATACATAAATACCTATACGACATGTATGAATTGAATTGAATACTTGGAATAATACACACAACACCACCGTAGGTTTTGTTATTTGTATGACTTCTAAAATGGAAATATTGCAGTAGTAGCAGTGATGACATAACAATAAATCCTCTTTGGTAGTCTTTTTCTTTCATCACCAGCAGCAGTAGACAATACACAGCTCCTTTTATATTATATTTTGCATTCATTCATTCAATTAGGTACATAGCCAATGCTTTTTCCTCTGTCTATTTTATCTGCCACACAGCAGCATCATCAAAGAATGAACAGCAGCAAGCAGCAGTATATAGCAAGTATGTTTAACGCAACCCAGGACACCCTTTTTTCTAATTCAATGTCACTGCCAGTGTCAGACGTTATATGTCAAATAGGATCTGACTCTGACTACAAGTAGAACGGTAGCAGAAGGAAAAGTTCACTCTTAATTCAATAGACACGGGGATATATAAAAATCTTTCTGGTGATTTTGATTCTCCTGCTTGTTTGCAGTTGGTGGTTCCCTTCCAAAACTAACAAGCTTTGAATTTTATTCCGAGTGATGATGTTTGCTATCATGATCTTATTGTATGAACTCAAGTGTATATATAATATGTACACATATTGAGCTTGCCCCTTTTTTTATCCACACTGCGTTCCATGTTTATATATGTGCTTATATTAAAACATGCCATGAAAAAGTATAAGAGTTACTATAATAATAATAATAATAATACAAAATCTTTTACAAAGGATACGCTTTTTTCTGTGCTGGAATGGAATTAACGAAGTGATGAAAGGTTTGGATGGAAGAAGGTTGCTTTTGAAATTATGATGTTTCTCGTCAACTCATCCATATTTTCGACTTTC
>JAITYZ010000570.1:0-11256 GCA_027744595.1 Paronellides praefectus | reverse complement strand
TCTGAATTCCGCATTCTGAAAAGGCAAAAAACATGCATGTTTGTAATAATGAATGACGCTGTAGAGTATATTTAAATTTAAATACATATTATAATGTTAGCTGTGTACAAATCTTACCGATATCATAGTCAGAAACTGAGAGATCGTTGATATCGAAAGTTTCTTCTTTCCTTAAAGCCTGTTGCGAGGAAGTCAAGTAGGACGTGGAGGCGGATTGCCTATTAAATAAAAATAATAATGTTACACATTCCTCCTCTTCAAACTGACATTCTCCACAAAAACGGGTGTGTATTGTCAATTACATTTCGTCATAAGTGTTACCGCATCCCGTCCTCGTCAGCCAACACAAAATGGCAAGCGTACATCCTCCACCAGGACAACTTCTGGCACCACCAGTGAACACTTGAGGGAACAGGCGAGGGAAGAAGTACGAGCTTGTGATATCAGGCGCACCTGCCAATCAATCAAAATCATGATGAGCGACATTTTAAATTGATTTCTCTGTGAAATGGGATATATTGCCCTTTTTGCCAGGAAAAAATGTGTCACGCAGCAGTTGTATTTTTCATCATGCAAAAAAACTTTTTTCTTTCAACATACCATTTCTTCTTGGTCCTCCAACAATCCATGAATGTGAGAGACTGAAAATTCCCACTAGTGTCAAAACAGAGGTAAACCGCATGTTCTGCCGGTGTCAGCAATAGTGTCACGAGAACACCACTGATGATAAGGAGAAAATTGTTCACCAGACTTCCCGCAGCAGCAGCAGCAGGCAGACGTCAGCAAATGGCTCGGTTTTTAAAAGACAGGCAATAGTACTGCGTTTAAAAAAAATAGACTAGAAGAAAACTAAAAATGTCCTTTGGTAGTTATCCAAGGTCAGACGTGTGTTCTTTTTTTCGTAGCGGTGGGCAGCCACATTTGAATCAAGTTGCCACACACTGCAGATTTGTCGTCATTCAAAAATATGTATGCTGGAATCCGATGATTTCCAAGATTAGTTCTTCCAGAAGACCAGAAAAGTCTGTATAAATTGAAATTAGAAAGCACAGTTAATAACGTTTTAGTTTCACTAGAGTTGATTTTAAAATGCTCGCACTCAAACAAACAATCTTTGAATATTACACAATCAATATCCTCCTCCCCACTACACCTAGATGGACGCACCTCAAACAAACAAACAATCTTTGAATATTACACAATCAATATCCTCCTCCCCACTACACCTAGATGGACGCACCATTAGCGGCACTGTTTTCATCACAAAAAAGGCACGAATTTAATTATTCATGCACTTTGGTAAATCATACTTCTGGACACTTGTTATGTTTTGACAGGAGAGAGTTTTTCCACTTGACATTATGTCATATAATTTGAATGTGAATGATGACATTTTTACAATATTTATCCCTGTCATTTTTAATGTAGGAGATCAGTCTTCCTCCACCACCACTGTCATCAAAAAGAACCGCACAACATTTTCCTACGCACTCGCTGATGATAAATCATACAAATAAATCAATGTAATGTTCAGTTACATCTGTACACAAAATACATTTCTTGTTCACTTTAATTGCCTTGCTATCTATTTAATTTTTTGTATTCCCTCAAAAATCTACAAAGCCTCATCGTGGACGTCGTCGACAAGCAATTTCAAAGATTCAAAGTGAAAGGATGCATTTTGCATTTCTAGTGATTATAAAGATGCATACGTAAGTACGCATGCAGCAGAAGACTTTGTTTATCTTTCGATTTCATGATGAGTTTGATGACTAAGGTAATCCATAAAAAAATACCTGCTGCATCTTTGCCTTTGGCTAGAATATTTTTAAACATTGATTTGATATGACACGATGATAAATTCGATACACATTTTCTTATGGATATAACCTTTCTACTCTTTTAACTACCTTGTGATTTTGCAGTGTGCTTGTCCATTTATTGAAAAATGCATGCACAATCATCATGCTTGCATGCATTTTTTTAGAAAATATATATCCAACTCTGCAAAAGGCAAAATTCTAAAGTTGGCTATACTGTGATTGTAAAAAAGATAGGTATAGTAAATAGTAGCTGTAGCTCCACCTGAACCATAATAGATATCCTAGCTCTACTCAGGTGTCACATGAAAGTTCTTCAATAACAACCTTTGCAGTTTACTGTTAAATAACGTCATCATCATTACTACAATTACAAGAGCAGCAGCAGTGTACAAAAAAAAGTGTATTACGCATTATTTTTTTATTATGTGCTTTATGGGATTTTTTTTCTGCACTTGATTGAACCTTCAACAAAAATGGTCATTTTCACTATAAAATCTGCAACAAGATTCAAAAACTTTTAGCATTGAACATATGAGGCATAATGCAAAAAAAAGTATGAATGATGATGGGAAAATTGGTGTGTTTGCAGTGCGTTGACAAAAAAAAAGATTTTTCTTTTTTTATTCCACTTTCAACGACTTTTTTCACTCTCATTCAAGTATGTATGCATATTGTGAGTAGATACAATTTAGAGGATAGAAACATCTTTTGCGTTNGAAACATCTTTTGCGTTGTATTGATATAATTTTTTTTATCAAAGAATGCGACACTGCTTTTGTATGTTTAAATATGTAGCATTATACAGCATTATTTGGCATTTTATTACATAGTCAAGTATGTACACTTGACTTGATAACTTTTACTTTCAAAATCAAAATTCTTTTTTTTAATTGTCAATGAGACATTTGGTTTATATACCCTTTCGTTTATGATGAGTGGTGATGGAGCAAGTTGATTTTTTTTTGTAAAAATAAAATGAATGAATGATTACAGTTGTTGTTACTGTAATAATAAAAGTGACGAGTGAGTATCACTTTTGTATTTTTATGTATTAAATAGTGAGTTACAGATGCGTAATCTACAATATTATCATATTATTGCATGCTTTTACACTACACGCGACTTGCCATTTTAATAACTACTGGTTTTCCCTGTTGAATGAATACAATAAAAAAGGAAATTATGAAATCTAACTGAATGGCGGTGTTCGTCATGTTCATGTGATGTTATAATGTGTATTTCAAGACATTCTTTTTGGCTGTTTATTCATTATAGTCAATATTACGCAGACTAATAATATTATCTGCATGTCAAGAAGATATGTGTTATTAAATACATACATAAATACATGTTCATCATATTTATAATTGCTGTTTATCCATTATAGTCAATATTACGCAGACTAATAATATTATCTGCATGTCAAGAAGATATGTGTTATTAAATACATACATAAATACATGTTCATCATATTTATAATGTTATTCGTAATTGAAGAGTCGAACTTGAATTGCCGGTCACTAAAACAAACTTTTAGTTGCGATAATAGTTTTCTAATCATGATTAATAATATGAAGGATTACCTGTTTTGTAATGAAATTAGAATATTTGGCCAATGTCAATAAAAATTATTGTTTTATGTAGGTATTTTAATTGAACGTGATGATAATCGGAGGCAGGTTAAATATCTGACTTCCACACACGCGGTGTGTGGACGCGGTTGGTTGTAATAACTTCCTATGTTTTTTTTCAATTGCAAGCAGCACACTTTCGCAACTTGACATTGTCTTCCTCCTCACTCCTCACTTTCTTTGTTGATTATCTTCCATCGCAGATTTTCAACAAATTTCTTATTTTTTTCCTTCCTACAATGCTTGAGGATAACCTTCGAGCATGAAGTCGAGTCTTTAGATTTTTTTTTAGATTTTAAAGGTTTTTAAAATTAAATGATGTGAAATGTGAATGAGTGTGAAGGTCATAGCAAAAATGAAACTTGCTATCTACCACATTTTTTTTGCAATCTTCTCATCCTGTGACATGAAACACACGTGATTTCGAGTGCCTGATGAATTACTTCTTTTTTTAAATTTAAAATCATATGCATACCTGAAACTTGCGTAAACTATAATGAAGCATTGTGCTGAGTGACGTGCCGATGTTTTTGAGGAGTGAAGGTAGTGAAATATTTTTAAGAGGAAGCTAGCTAGACCACTTTTTATTTAACGAAAAACGCAAATTTGTGTTTACTAACAATTACTTTTTTCTTCGCGAAGTAATAAAATGCTTATATGATGATAATATAGCTAACAAATATACAGTATGGTTGTTTCTGTTTGGCATAATATTGGCAAAAAGAGGTGTGCGTTTACGTGCACGAATTGGTATACCGGTGTAAAATGTATTGACATAACAGTTAAAAATTGGTTTCAGTTAAACAGTTAAGTTTCAGGTAACAGTTAAAAAAACTATAATCATTGTGTAATTAGCACTATAATAGGTGTCAAAAAAATGTAATAGCTTTTATGTTTTAGAAAATTTTATTTCTTCTCTCTCTCTCTCTCTCTCTCCTCGGTATATTTTCAAGTTAAAAGTTTTGTGTAAAATAATTATTCTTTTTAGTATTGCGGAAGACAAAAAAAACCTTGAAAATTTCACTGTCGCTTTGTAAAACAGTTGTATTAATTGTGTTGTAAATATGCATATGTGTGTCTCGGACATTGTGAATTGAAGCAGTAAATCAATCAAATTTTATAACATGCAGTAAAAAAGCTACAAAAAAATCACTAATCACACGATAATAATAATACAAACAGCCATTTACACCAAAATAACCAGAATACCTACATTATTTTCAGGGTTCAACGCAAATTTGATGATGTATGAAATTACTTACAAGCCTTTTAACATGAGGAATAAGGGAAATGGGATACATGCCAATCAGTAGTATTCAATGTTCAACATGCGGCAATGTAGACACAATGTTTCCAACTTTTGAATATCAAGTACACTTTAAAAAAAATTATATTTAGTGTTTCTTGGTAAATGCACGCAGACATGTCGGAATGTCTTGTACTACAACCAATAATAATGCGATTGCTTAACACGTGAACTTTTACTTTTACTTGGATAATCGGTTATCAATTGGTCTATCTCTTTTAAAGTTTATACTTTTGATGATATAATCTTAATCACATCAAAGAAATAATAATTCATGATGGTTGGTCATTTCATGCTTCAAAAGATGTGAGTAGTAGGCGGTCACGGACTTGTGACTTAAAAACAAATTTATATTGCATGCTCACAAACACACAAACAGATATCAATCAAAGTTTAACTTTTAAATAATTACAAATTACACATTAGATAAGCTTGTTTAAGTTTTTCCTGTACAAATAGCCATAAAGATATATACACATAACATATAAAATATTTTATTCATAGGTAATGTCACCTCTTCCGATAATTGCAGCAATTACGCAGTAAAATTTTATTTCCTTTTTTGTGTTGTTGTGCCTGATAAACTCTTTGACTATTTCAATTGTTGAATATACGATTGAAAGTAATCTGTATATAAAGTGATTTACTGCATTGTTTAATGGTGGCAGAGATTTATAGACTTAGGTATACAGTATTTATCACTATATATCATGTTAGTGCACACTTCGTTGTGTGTGTGTGTGTGTGTGTGTAAGCAGTCGTCATCATGAGAGGCGGCGATACAACAATCAGGTTCAAATCAACAAAAATATATGTGTATTTAAATGCATACCCATTAGCTATTATACGCACTTGCAAAGCAATTGAATTTTTGTTGTGACTGTGACTTACATAACGAGATAAAGACACGAACAGACTAATAAGCTTTTTTTATGTAACAGAGAGAATTTAAATGTTTGGTTATGAATCTACAGTGCTTACAAAAAAAAGGCGAAATTACTTTTAGTTGAGTTGAAAAGGTACTTTGGTGAGTGGGATCGGTTAAAAAAATGAAATCGGTCAACCAACGAATTGCTTTCAGTCAGAGTCTTTATCTAAATGGACACAATCACCACAACAGCACAACCACCAACAAAGAAGTTATAGAAAAATAGATAGGTTGCAAATAAAAACAATTTCTTGAATTGCATTGCTAATTTTTCATTATGATACATATGTATTATTTGTAGGATATATCAGACTTGACGGGGATAAGTTTAATCTTTTTTTAAACTGCGCATGCGCGCGCATAGTAGAAACTTTCTCATGATGATTTGATTATTATTATTTATTATGAACTCAAACTTTATTTTAAGGAAGACATATTAGCGAATATTAATGAGCAACTCAAAAAAAGAAAGATTATATTGTGCCATTGTCTACACCGGAAATGGGATTAAATTTTTAATGAAAAAATTAGCACAATACCCCCTCTGTGAAGAGAACTACATATCTCTCACGATTCACGGTATTTTAACCTATCTTGTCATGTTTTTATTATATGAATATTTTTTAATAAGCTACACTTACAAAGATTAATAGATTGCTTTTAAACAAAAAAATGTCATTATGTAAGCTAGCTGCGTAATAAAATAATTTTATGTAATCTAAGCATCCGAAACAATATACAAAAAAAACTAACCTATTATTCTTCCTTCCAACCAAATTTTTTTTCACTTTGTGCCTATTTATATTTTGGGAAGGAACATGTCATCAAATTAGCCAGTAGTAAAAAACGAACACAACAGCAATTATTATACTAAAATTTTCATTTAAATTATCACGGAAGCGAGCAAAAGCCAACTTTGTACGCGTTATGCTGAAAATGACACCCTCATCGTGATGTGGTTGTATTAGAAAATCTCTTGGATCAGGAGAGAGAGAGAGAGAGAGAGAGAGAGAGATTATAAAAAGTGATACATTAATTCACAATTGTAGAAATATCACGAGCACAACACAAAAAAACGAGTCACTCAGTCACTTTCGTTCTTGAGGCTATACAACAAAGACATTTTTGTTACGTAGTCGTATTATTATTATGTTTAAACGCTATATACCTTATTAAAATGGTAAAGATAGAATGATCCAATTGCATTATTGTTTCACTTGCTTGCTTGCTTACTACCACTACTCTCGTCAGTAAAAAAAAAGTTTGTATAAAAAGTTATAGGGAATGCGTTTAAAAAGCAGGAAAAGGAAACAAAAGCAAATTTGTAATCACTGAGATCAAGATGAATGTAGTCAGGATAAATATATTTTAATTTAAATCTCTAATGTTATTTTTCTCAAATCAAACGACCACAAAGTACAGATGCGATTGATAAAAAATATTTAATTGCGTAACAAGTACGACAATAAATCAACTTAAAACAAAATGTCAGTAAAAGCGAAAGAATAGGTAGCGTGCAGAGAGAATCGCAGTTTTGTTCGTCAGCGTGATTGCTTTTAATTATGATGATCTTGATAGTTGTACGAAAACGCAACTCATTCCTATACATCTTTAACTGTACGATAATTAAAATAGATAAGGAGCTTTTTATAGACCCTTTCTATTATCTAACAGATATTAAGTTAATCAATCATTGTAATACGCAATGTAACAGATGAGGCTTATTACTTGTTACATTTACATAGTCCCGCATGTACATGCAACATGTCACATTAAATTTTCTCTTGGCATATTACAAAGCAAATAAATGAATCATGTTGACAGTTGATGTCAGTACAAAGTCTTCAATTCAAAATAATATTTTTTATGAATCAATATTTGTTGTTGTGCTGTAATAACAAAAAAATACTGATTTCATCATTATTATGTGCATACATTATTACGTTACTTTATATTGCATAAGCGCCTAATTATTATAAATCGTTGCAATAATGTATAAAGGTACAAACGTACATAGGTAATATGTGTGGTAGACGTACGTGCTACGTACATTGGCGATTGCCAACTTGTACTATTAAAACAACTTATAATGTGCCCACAAAAAAAGTAGAAGAGGAAGACAGGAAGGAAAAGAGAATTGGAAGGGAAACTTTCGCTGTCACATGCATTCTCACACACAAGCTTCCTAAATAAAATGAAACCAAGTTGCTGCACTGTTCATCTTGCCAAATTATTTAGATACCAAAAACTCCACAACAAGTTGACTAACTAATTGTTGTATTTTAGAAGACGTACCATAATTTATGAAGATGGGATAGTTGTAGTAGTAGTAGTAGTGGTAATTGTACACAGTTCTAAGCGACTAGAAGCATAAATGAACACACAGCAACAGAGAGCCGATGACGATATATTATGGCGACGACCCAACGCAAAACGCTAGTTTTCTAAAGTTAACAAACAGATGGGTTGATTGAGGATTTATAGAAAATGGTCTATTCCTCTAGGTTTTTTTGACTTTTTGAAAAGTTGTTCCTTTTTTGTAATTTGCGATAAATGTGAGAGTACATATTTTGTTCACATAAACGAAGAGTGCGTTCTGCTGCAATGCCCTTAGCATTTTAACAAAATGCATACTATATACCGCCCTGCCGCAAGCAATTTTATTACTTCACTTATGTCAGCTTTATTTAAATGTTTTGAAAACGATCATATGCCATTTTAACTAGTCTACCTTCACGTCGTCGTGGCGTGGTGGTGTAATATAAAAATGTTACCTTGATTGCAACCCTATATGCACTTGTCTTGTCTCATTTCGGAAGTTGTATTGTTGTTGTTGTTTATTTTTTTCAGGCAACAATATAAATCTGTTTATAATTTTTTAGCCTCTAAAGAAAGTGAAAAAAGGGTTTGGGTGGTGCGGCTATGGAAGTTGAGATACTGCTGCACATGACAGCTTTCAATTACTTTGGTTGATTTTGGGAAGCGTAACAGCGTAAAGATAACAACTTCACTCAAAAACATAATTTAATGAAGGTTATATTATGCATCTTATCGGGTTCATCATTTTATCATTTTATTATGTATGCGTATGCTCACAAAAAATATATTAATGCATGAGTTCAAGTTGAGGGTGAATTAAAAAATCAACATGATGAAATCTGATATTATTTGCTTCCGGTGGTGTGCAGGAGTTGAACCTGGTCGCAAAAAGAATTACCTATGCTTTTAAAGGGTACACAACATTTGATTCATTTATTCTGCTATGCATAAAATACGTGTAACCCATCGACATGAGAATTTTTGTCGCTGAAAATAAATCTATTTTTGGTCCCAAACCCTTGCAAATTTCTGTATTTTTTTACCATGTAGAAAGTCCACTTGCATTGAAGTATTCTTCAGCAGACGAGGAGCATGCCTTGACTGTTAATTTATCTGTGATTTTTGCAAAGACAACATTACATTGCGAACAACTTTTAAGGGGCATAACATAATCTTGTCGCGCCCCGTCTTTTTCTTTGCATGCACGCATTGAATTACCTATCTGCTTGTATAATTTGGTGTTTTGCTGTTGACAATATTTTGTGTAGCATGAATTTTAATAGACAAAAAGGAAATGATTTAGTTTTTATCATTTTTCATCCTCCCAAGAATAATATATTAGATGACGACAATGCCAATAAAGCTGAACATTTTAAACACACTTTCACACACTTTTTTAGTTGACAGTTTTTTTTGCGTTTTGCCCATTGAACCATGGAATTAAACAATGTAATGTTGCAAGTTTCAAAATAAGGTGTAGTTGGTAGTTTTACAGATATACACACAAAATGGTTGGATGTGGTAAAACCAAACGAAGCTGGGCTAAGAAATGGATAGAGTCAGGCGTGTCTACATTCTACATACAAACATAGTAGCTGAGACTGATTCAATCAAACTCATTTTATTAATTCACAGTGACAGTGAACAATTGCTGCTTATTGTAGTTTTTCAACTGAAAGCTGAAAAGTTAAAATCTTTTATAAAGTTAAAGCTTAAAGAAACCTTTGTACAGCTCATTCATATGTTTGTAACTAATGATATTGTTATAATCCAAGTAGATCGTCACTATTGACAAGCTTGTGCGTTCAGACTTCAGTTCAGACATGCATGGTACATGGCTATATCGATAGTAATCACAAAAGTAACAGCAGTTTAGCTAATCACTTTAATAGATGTTTGGACAAATTCAAATTCCAACTAGAAATCAACTGGAAAAATTGATTATTAAATTAGTGCATGAATTCGTAAATAGTATCCAAAGGAATCCAGCTATTATCAAAACTATTATCACTTTAAACATTTTAATTAGTAGCTAACAATAATTACTCATGGTTTTGAGTTACATGAAATCATGTAGTCATTTATCATCAGTCTCCATATTCGCCCAATAAATCATCAAATTACTAGCAGCTCTCGTCACTTTTGAAAAGGCAAGTAAATTTAACGATTAGTTTTGTAGTTATCTGTACCACCCTGTTCAAAAGGACTACTGCAATATACAATGCAATTGTTAATAAGAAAGTATAGTATACATACGAGGAGCGGTTTCTCTTTGTTTCTTCAACGCACACACAAAAGATAGCAAAGATGAACGGAGGCAAAACTAAAATGATGTGTTTACTAATGATTTTGTTTTTTAAAAGATGATACTCCTCACAGAGTAGTCATTACCACCACCTTATATATCCCATATTAACTGCACCGCAATCAAATGAGGAATAATAATGGATCAGTTACCGCATACTGCAATGCATCAGCTAATCATCACACATACATCACAAGAGTACACATATATTCATTCTGGCTATAATTTGGCTAATAAATGATTCAAAAGAAAGGACAGATAAGAAGGTTTGATGACAATGTGTGTATGCCTAGTGATGATATACCTATTATACAGCCATTGGTTCACTTTTGAATAGCTTTTTGATTATTGCAGATCGCAGTAAACCTGCCAGTATAGTTCGTTAATGTGTGTGGTGGTATGAGTATCTGATCATCCTTCCAATCATTCAGTCATGCGCTTGCGATGTCATTCAGTAGTTTGTACAAACGATTATTTTTACCTTTGCTTAACATGTTGTACATTTGTACCTTTTTCATTTACCATTTACGGTGTAGGCTGTAGGTAGTGATATCATTTTTAAAATTAGAATGTTTTCATATAAGGGCTCGTTGCACAATATTACCTGTTCTAGTCACCTGTCAGTACTAATTATAGGAGTAAGTACACTTATTGTTGCATCAATAATGCATTTGTTTATGGGCGAGTAAAAAATAGTGTTGGTGGGTAAAATACAACCTACCCATATTATTTACTTTCCTCGCAATTCACAATATCTACATTCTTTATCAACGCAACGCATTGTTAAGATTGGGATAATAATGTATAAATATTTCTAAATAAATCAACCCAGAAAGTCAACGAAAGCAGGTAAATCATTTTTCTAATAGACAACCCCCTCTCAAAAAAGAGTGAACTTGATGTAATCAAGTAAATACATAATGTGAGCAATTTAGACTTTTTTT
>JAITYZ010000569.1:0-13440 GCA_027744595.1 Paronellides praefectus | reverse complement strand
ATATATACCTTACCTTACCACTATATACCTATGTAATTATATTTATTTATATTTGATATTTTGTTAGCACTGGGCAATGAGGGTGAGTGAGCGCTTCCACAATTATCATTGGATAACACGAGCATGACTACAGGCATTCATATAAATCTCACCAACTCATGATACGATGATGATTATCATTACTTCATTTCTCTGAAATGTAAATGAGTAGAAGATACATACATAATACATACATGATTACAAGAGTACGTGTAAATATGCACTTTTAATTCACAACCGCCACCTTACCACTATTGTCAATAATGGAAAGTGGGAAAAAAGATTGTTGAGAGCTTATCCAGTAAATACCAGGAACGTAGGTATACGATCAAAAAAATGCTAGGAATGGCTAGTGAATACTTTCTGACGACAGAAAAAATCATGCATAATAATAACAATAATAGTAAAAATGATAAAAGAGCTTAAAAGGTTATGTAGGAAGCATTGAGAAATTTCATTATTATTATTATTTCAGATTTTTTTTAAATTCAAAGTTTTAGTTTATTTTATAACTATTTGCGTGAGAACATTTTATGTTTGATTTTCCAGAAACTCCAAAGTCATATTTCAGCCATTTATAGAGTACTCAGTTTGCCACCCGCAAGATAGTTTTTTTTTCAAGCATTATTATAGGTATTCTAATTGTACAAGGTAGTATCTAAGTGAAAAGAATCCACTTTTGAAAAAAATATAGGTGACGTCATCACTCCGTGACGTACAATACAATGTGGAGTACACAAATGTCAGCATGAATTCAAAATGATAAGATGATAGAGAGATGGTAAAATTGTAATGTAAACATTTTTTTTGTGTGTTGGTGATGTACCATCTTGAGAATAATACCTGTCAACTCTTTTCTTTCAGGACTTCATTGAGTTTTGAGGCATGGACTCTCTCAATAAAGTGTTTAAATTTTTTATACTTTTCTTTCACTGTTTTCTTCTCCATAATATGTACACGCTCTGTAATACAACATGGCAAGAAGTAATATTATTAAATTTGAGTCCCAGGTATGCATCGCTTCAAACAGAACACCTATACTACCATGGCTTACTAACAATACAATACAAATTTTCAACTGTTGTTTTTTTCTAAGATAGATAGGTAAATAGAAATGATTTCAGTTTGGTAATAGTAAAAATGGTACGTCTTTTATTGCTTTTATTATTATTCTGGTACAACACTGGAACATTTTATTTGGCGTGATATGATAATGACGTTCCAATCCAAAATGGTCTCTTGTCTACTTTCTCTAAACTACAGGTACAGGAGGTATGCTTCAATTCAAAACAAGGAGAATAATAATATTCGATGCTCATCTCTTTGCAGGACGGTCAGGGAGAGAGATGTGGGAAGAGAATGACGTTTTTCCCATTGTGTTGTTTTTAAAAACGTGCTAGGATATAAACACAAAGCAATTCCCCTTAATGTACATACTATATATGTATCCATAGTTGCCATGTTCAATTGTTTTTTTCTTCAATATTTTCAAATATTAATATTCATACTGCATCGAGATGACAAGTGTTATGATTTTTGTTGGTTTGGACCGTGGTTCCTGTACCAATACCTTGAGGGAGATAGCAACATGAGTTGCACATGGCTGCATATATGCACGGCTCTTGATCGAATACACACAGCATAAAGACAATGATTAATCGGATGACCGTCTTCTCAAAGGGTAACAACATCATTCTATGCATTTCAAAAAAGGATCGTAAAGACAGCTTCGCTTCGCTGGACTACGCTCATAATAATAATAATAATAATAATAATAATAGACGTACAGCCTGCCTTTTTTAACCCGTCTGCTGCCTTTAAAAACAATATTTCTTGGGGATTCTTCTTCTTGCTTCTCCATAGCGAAGAGAATTATATATGTATGCCAGGTCTAAATTTCCTATTGCTAAGCCAGCCACGAAATAATTTTGAAGCAGTAGAAATTATTGTTATTGTTAGCAGTAATCAATTGTCATATAGTTTGCCGCCCAAGTGGGAATACTTATATGTGTACAAATAAGAGTGGATAGTGAATACATTTTATTTGGAATATTTATGACTTTACATTTGCATAATATTTTAAATGAAAAAGGTTTATAATGTGTAATACCTATACATCTTATCGTGAAGTCTTGTTAACGTTTCGCGATTTCTTTTGTGCAGGTGGAGAATGATAATTAGGTAGCAACAGATCAATGACTTGTTTCTTTACAAGGAGGCCTTGTCACTGACCAACTACTTCTTGGCCTTTTTTTACCCAGCTTACATAACCATTCACCCAGAAGCGCACAAATTTCATTTTTGTAAAGAAAAAAATTAACAAGTTTGTAAAAAAAATCATCCAGTCAAAATATTTTTAATGATCATTATTGGCTTTTTCCTTATTATATGAAAAGTTTTAGATGCGTTTGATGGTATCTCTTTATGTTATTCAAGTTCAACATTTTTTACTGCTCTGTCAATAAGGTTTATCATCAAGAATGCGGCGCCGAATTCGCATCAGCTATTAATCTGTACACAGGGTTAAATTGGAGTTGTTGCTTGAGTTAAATTATTGATAGATGAACATGCATTATTATTTATTATCAATAAATTACAAGCATACTTCATACTTACGTATATATACATTGTACGTAATACGTACATAGTACATACCTATAATATGTTATTATGTATGTATTTCGTCCATTTTACATAACTTCACTCTTCCGATCCACTAACCTCAAGTTGATTAACTTGCACATGGAACAATTGTGTTTCGAAGCATTTGTTTTTTCTTCTATCCACTATACCTACAATTGGTCTTCTTGCTGCACCAACTAATAGATTATAATTTTACGACAGCATGATTTTGAGAGCAGTAAAAGTGATCGTAGTGGATCGCTAATTATCACGAGAAAAAAAGAAAGAAAAATGGTTCTTTTCCTTATCGTCCTTTGGCGTCTCATCATCATTTCGTCTTTACATTTTTTCCACCTTCAAATATACCATACACTATACACTGTGTATTATTTGTATTATAAAGTATGCGTGTATTTATGTGTTTATGTTTGTACTTTATACTTATACTACAAACTTTTCCCTCTTTTCTCAGTGTATATTATTGTATTGAAAAGCAACAATATATAGCCTTTTGTCGCTTTACTCAACAAGCGACTTTTTAAAAGTTGTCGCTCATCAAATCAATTAAAGCATAGGTTCGGTATGTTGTACACTGTCATCATCATCATCATGTTATGATATAATATTGTTAACAATCGTCTACATACAATAATACTTCTGTTTGCAACGGGATGTTATTCCTGATATCTTTGTGCTAATATCAAGCTAATGTGACTACACGTGTTGTACACGTATTTTACATGAACTTTGTGAGTTTTTCCATTTCCTTTTTACAATTTCTGCACCAGTCGGTGAGCGGGGAAGTGCATGAAGTATGATGTTGGTGAGTGAGTCGTGTAGGTTTTACACTGTGCGTTATAATTTAAAATGTCCAGTCACCTGAAAAATGTCGTTACTCATGTCTCATGTCATATTGTGTAAATAATATTTTTCATATCACCAGCTTTTTTTTAAAGAAAAATTAAAAATTACTGATGACTACTTAAGTTATTGTGTTCTTGTTATGGGCAGAAACTACCATAATACTTATAAAAGGACATTTCTTCAAGCTTCTTGTTGTGAAATACAAAAGCAAAGTTTGTTACTGGAAAAGGATACACAATACTACAAACACATAACAATAACAATCTTCCTCCAAAAATGCATACTGCTATAAGGTGGATTTCTTTCGGGTAATTTTTAAACTATGTATGTACAAAAAAAACATTTTAACAATGCATTATGTAATGGTGCGCTTAACAATCGGGTACACTATTTTTTAGACAAAAATGAGGAAATCGTTTTGTGCTAGCTCATCTTCTTCTCCTCGCGTCTACAGAAGATTGTTACGAGCTCGCCTTTATCGCTTCTAAAAGCTACCATAAAAACCCCCAAAAAAGGAACAATTTCTGGGGAAATATAACCAAGGAAATGGCTTTGTGTGTAGATATCTGGACTCCCCATAAAACAACAATGTCAGATTATATTGCTCCTTTTTCAGTGTGATACCTTTTTTTTCATTTATGCCAGAGAGGTATTCCTCTCTACTTTAAAATCTGATTTTAAGAATATAATAATAAAGATAATTTTCTTTTCTCCTTCATAAAACTCTGCCGTCGATTGAAAGCCAAAATAGATTTTTAAAAGAGAAAAAAACACATAAATTCTTATCCTTGAAGAAAAACGAGTACAATGTATTGTATTTACCATTGCGTAATTATAGTAAAGGTAAGGTATAGACCAATGCATATCTCTGCAACCAGAGAAGCCAAAAAAAATGCTTTATGAAAAACCCAGTCCTTTGTCAACAGTAATTTTAATTTTTTCAGAATATATTTTCATTCTAGCTATATACTCGTTTCCTAATCTAGTTACCTATTCATATAAGCACAGAAAGAAAAAGATCAAGTTCAAGTTTTGTGCACACACACGCAAGGAATACATAGTTGCTGTAGAGTTGCCAATATCTGTCATATAAATGAAATTATGACCAACCCACAGTAAGATATGGATGTGACTTGGAATGATGAGTGAGTGAAAATGACTTCTTGATGCAAATTTGTTCTTTGCATTTGTACTTTTCTTTACCTCCCGTGGAATTTTTTTTGTTTTCTCTTTCGTTCCATACTATATTTATGGCAAAACGCCATACAAACAAAGAACTGTCACTTTTTTCTTTTTGTACAATTTCAATATTATTATATTGTCGGAAAAAAAGTAACGACTTATATAATAATCTTATATCTGGTCGGATATCATAATAATAATAAATTGTACATGTTTATAAGTAAGTATATGTACTTGAATCATACACTGCACTGTGGTGTATAAATGCTCGCAACAAAATACCATGAAGAACACATCAAGTGGCCGATTATAACTAACACCAGTGCAGCAATAGTAGAAGGCATAATATAATAATATTATTTGCAAACATGTACAAATAATTTTTGAATCCGGACAATTAAAGCAAAGGATCTCCTCTGTATCTTATCATATCGTGTGAATAACCCGTAAAAAGCTGAGTGAGCATGCGTGTATTATACGTGTAGGTATGCATTTATCTTGATTCGCATAAATTCTTGCTTTGTTATCATTATTTCGAGGCATTTATGTAAAAAAAACCTCTACTGGACTTGATGGTGGTCGTGTTGTTTTCACAATGTTACTTTGATCACTCGCGAGTAGCTATCTAATATAATAAAATATAAATATATATGTATATAAAAATATGTGTACATATATACCATATTTAGCATATTGCATGTAAATATACTGGAAAGTTTGTAGACCTTAAGAAGAAGAATAAGAAGGAAAAAAACTTATAAACATGAAACCATTTGTATGGCAGGCAACTGGAATGTAGAAAGAAGATTATTATTGCTTTATAGTTGAATGCGAGCCAATGACTATATAGCCTATTCACTATAATATGACCATTCACAGTAGTCGACTTCTCTGCTACTTGATGGCACACATAAAATGCACAGATTATGGTTATAAAATTTTTAACCATCACCTTCCAACGAAACAGGAGAGAGAATTGAGAACCACAAACAAAAGTCTACAAAGACGTACGAAAGAGAGAGAGGTCCCTATTACTCAGTGTCAGAAAACTGGAAAAAATATTACTGCCACAATAAAAGCAACGTCGTCCACCATCCTCCATTTCAAAAACATCTTTCTTTAAAAACAAATCCTGTGTGTGTGTGTGTGTAGGAGATTACCCACATCAGTAGCTTTATCCCCTCATATTACAATTTGTGAGTCAACTCGAATATGAGCAGAATACTATAATTCAATAAAGAATAACTAACTTGCACTGATCAGACAGGTAGTTCATCGCTTCCACTCTGTTGTCGTTTTAGGAGGATCAAGAACATTTTTCATGTGCACATAATTCATAATATGCTCATACTCTTTCCCAAAAACAACTGACAGTATACTTTATTCAAAACTTATTATGCTACAAAATAATAAAATTCTTTAAGGTACAACAGTCATGCGCGTGATATGCACGAATTGGTTTGGCAGACGAAGAAATTGCAAAAAAAATATTCTGGATGTGTGATGCCGTTGCATGAAATCATCACAGCAGGAGGTCCCAGTTGAACTATAGTAGCAGCGCACTACCACTTACCACCATCACCACCACCACCGCTGCACTACCAGACAAAGAGTGGTAATCTAATATATGTATTACAAGTTGAATGATATAACAATATTTCATGATTCTTCCTATTTATACATAATATCTATTCCGAAATTGCAGTGAGAAAAAAAACTGAAGAAAAATCAGTATATATGGACATGAGAAAGTAGAAGACTCAGGCAAGTAACAATAGAGAAGAGGGCCTCGAGGAATCCAGTAGTCCCTGCTGGCCAGCTCGTCATATTAATATATGCAGTGTAATAGGAAAGGTGTCAAGGTGTTGTTCACGAGAAATACTCCTACAAGTATATCAAGCAGATGTCCAATCTATTACTTTTGTTGTCATAAATATAATAATAGGTACTAGATTTTTCCAGGGAGCAACGCTCAGTGCTTGCGAAAATACGGAGAATAGGTAGGTATGAATACCTACCTAAATGTAATACTCAACACAAAAGCATGTTGTGAAAAATTAAATACTGCACTGATAATTTGTTTCGTGTTCTAGTCGACACAATATTAACACAAAACGAATAAAAAACGTTTTCAAATGTGTTCGTGTACACGATTCCATTACTAGTCATGATACTGTTGTTGTTGATGATGATGATAATATATCCGTGTAAAATATAAATTGTGATAAAAAAATATTACAACTACGACAGCAATAATAATAGGATGGTTCACTCACTCACACTGGTTTCTCGTTATCGTTATTATTTTGAATGATGGTGGTAGTGGTGTTAAAGAGAACCAAGTCATGCAATTTGCTGAAAAACACAAAACTCGAATTCCCTTTTCGGGAACATTGCTCCCAACTTGCCAGCAATTCTTGTTTATTATGTGATCTCGTTGTCGCTAAAAGATGGGCCAGTAGGAAGCAGGGTTACTAGANATATTTTTTAAATGCACCTATTAACACCGGACAAGAATGGTTGAACTAAAATTGAACATAATTTCCTTTTCATATTTTTAATGTATTTATTATTCTCTTCAATTTTTTTTGGTCTGTGCTAAATTTAATACGCGTTTATTTTGTTATGTTGCTTTTGAAATTTGATAAAAATGAAATATTCGAGTTTTTTGTTTTTTGAATGCATATAGAGGTGATTCGTGAAGAAGAATGAGCTGGCGTAGCTTAGGCCACCATCACAATATATAAAATGCAGAAAAATTCAATATCCTGCGGTGCAGAGCTTGCATGAAGAAACTCATATAACTGGAATAAAATTCCATGAGAGAAAAGGGGATGAGAATTTTGCATATTTTAAGAAACACAATTTAATAAAATACATGTGCCTACCCCTTGCCTGTAATTTCTGCACAAAGACGAGGCACCACAACAAAGACAGTAAACCAACATGTTTTATGTACTCTTTTGTGCCCATGACAGTAGCAGTCATTTTCCAGTAGTGGTAGCACTAACTTATCATCACAACACAAAAACCTGAAAAGGAAAAAAAAAGATTCACAGACACAAGGAGTACGTACGTAATATTAAAAACTCGATTTTTAAATGTTCCAACAGGTCCATTAATTTATCATAAAGATTTGCCATTTTATTTGCAGATATCATTGTAACCATGTCAGTAATTACTTTATAATAAAGTCACTGGCTTTTTTGCTTCCTTTCTTTACCAGCCACCACCACCGGAGAAGGAGCAAAGTACTTGAAAGTTTATTATTTTTATTACTTGTCCATTCTCCTGGGTTTCTTGCATCAAGCTATTTATTGTACTAAAAAATCTCATAAAGCACAAAAATGCATGAATATTATAAAGAAAAAAACATGGAGACATTTCTTTTTTTTGACTTGTACGAAAGCAAAATATTCTTTTCTCTTCTCTTTTCACCACATTATTATGTTTTAAATAAAAAGGAGAAGAAAAGTAAATCCATAGATATCATCATCATCATCTTATCATAATGCCAATCCATCGTCATATTATTATATATTCTGCGGTTTTATATAACATAACCTTATGGTCTAATCTAATGAGAGAAAAAAATACCTAATTTGATTTGGTTGATAGACGCCGCATAAAATTGAACAATCTTTTTATAACCTGCCGATCATCATGATGATCATCACGAAAAAAAATAATGTTATTTCAGACAAGTCGTTTGGTTGTTGTTGTTGTTGCGGTATGTATGTATGGTGGTAGTGGTAGCCGAGGCTATCATAAAAATATGGAAGAGCCCATCAACATCCAGAATGGATATTGTGATGATGATGATAATAATAATGGGATGCTTTACGGTATTATCACGACTCTCTTTCTCTTTCGTACTTTTTGAAACTTACTAGGAGCGATCATGTTGTAGACACATAAATATTGTACACCTAACATACATTTTTTTATACGCAATATTGTTACGTACAATAAAAAAATATTAGTAACAAACGAAGGTTATGTCGATTTTTAAACATGACAAGCGTTGGATAGAGAGAGGGAGAGAGCGGCAATAACAATTTTCACAAAAATTGAGTAAGCTGCGCGCAGAGTAAAGCACGTCGTCGTCGCATTATCATCGTAATCAGCATCATCATCATCATCGGTCATTCCATTAAATACGCAGCTCATGTTCACAAATTTTATGAGAGTTTTTCAAGAGAGAGAAAGAGAATTATGACAGCTGTTTCATTTAACTCAACTCTTGGCCTTTTTCAGAGATTACAATAAATATTATTGCTGTTTCTCACCATGATAACCTTTATGATTCACGCACAAAAAGAAATTTTGGAAATTGCTTCTGCTCTTGCTATATATTCACTTGCTGAGAATAGTAACAAAATAATATAATGCAGATTTTGGGGGAGACAGAGAGCGAGAGGAGACACGATGTAGTAAAGGTTAAAGAAGAAGATGATGGTGGTGGAGCCAAACTTTTGTTGGTGGTAGTATGGTAATAATAATACAACAACAGCAATGGTTTGGTTGGAAGCAGCAGATTTTGAAAACAATCTTTACTTAATGTACCGTAGCTAATCAGAAAGATGTCTTTTCTCCCCATACTTGGTAATAAATTAGCAAGAATTGAAAATAGAAGCATGTGTAATAACGTGTCTGAAAATATAGATATATTGCATGCAATAATATGCAGATGTACATATTATTATGTATGTAGGTATCCGTGCATCCGTCAGGTTGTTTGGTGGCGAATACGCCAAAGTTGTAAAAAATGAGTATTGTCTGTTGCATGATTTATTTAATTTCATTGTGTTCTTGTTCTAAGGTGAGTTGAGGTTTTTTCTTGTTATAAATATTTCCCCCCACAGTGAGTGCATAATGTAAAAGGAAGGGCCGGTATTATTTTCTCCACATGCCATTTGTGTCCACGTCCCAATATTCCACGGCAATTAAAATTGCATGCATGGCATGGAGATTGGTTAAATGTTTTTTTTCTTGTCCTTTTCTTCATTTATGTATATATATACCAATATGGGTAAATATATATGTTATACAAAAATGCAGGATGGTTGAAAAGTGTTTAGTTGTTCGTTATCCTTAGGCTAATTTAAACACTTGAGAATATTAAAATATTCGTAATATTATTATCAAATACTGAAAACCTAAAGATTCTTATAATTTTCTCCCTATTTGTCTGTTTGTCCATTCTCTTAAAATATACAACAAATTAACAAAAAGTTTTTTTTACTCTTGTTGATAAGTTCACTCAAATCCCTTAAATAAATATTTTAAGGTTCTTTGTAGTGTAATTCGTGTAATGAATCCATCCAACTAGATATTTTTCGACCGACAAATCCGGTGTAAAAGTTTAAATCAGTCTTGCTATATATTTTTTGTATCATGAAAAAGTGATGATGTCTTCGCTACTTTGTGTTACCAAATTTGATGATACATTATTCATAGCTGAGCATGCGTTTTGAAGCTCTTTGTTACAACTTTTTCAACTGAAATTGCTTAATTGGATTGTTGCTGGGTTAAAATAAATGAGTGTCCCAAGGGGTAAGAGGATTGGAAGGAAAAAAAAACAGTGTTACTCTGACGAGAATTCGTCATTACACGCATCCTTCACAATTTCAAGAAATGAAAGTTATTACGGCACTCATTAAAATTGTATAAGTTTGTTGCACACCTTTTAGCATGGCAGGGTTGTTGTTTTATTTTGATGTTGTTTAGAATAGGGTATGAGCATTTTAATGAAAAAAATAAACACTTTTCTTACCTTAGTTGACGCTGAAGTAAGTCCTTGTGCGCTCACAAGAATTGCATAAATTTCCAATTGAAAATCCCAAACTCCCATTTCCCTGTCAAGCGCCGCAGCCGTTGACAGTGTTCCGCGTTTCACATCCATGTCAAACAGTCGGTTTTGTAGAATCCCGTCCGGAGACGTAATATTCGTAATGTAGTATTCAACACTAGTGCCACTGCTTGCAGTGTGAGGATAAGAGCTGCCAATTGTTTCTGATGACTTTTGTTGCCCAAGGTTGGCTGACACAGAGAGAATGCTTGTGCCTATAGGCTCATTCTCATATATTGACCCCGAATACATGACTTGGTCAAAGGTAAGACCATTGACAGCACTCTTGTCAGAAACGCTAAGTATCATCAAATAAAGCTCGGAGCTTTTCCTTTGCGACTGAATTGCCTCATCCGTTGCACGAACGGTAAGTTGGTACCGGGGCTGAACCTCCCCTGCCGCTCGAGTTAAAGTCAATGAGCCCGTATTCCGATCCAACTTGAATAAGCCACTATCTCCACTTACCAAGTCGTACGTTACAGCCCCATTAGATTCAGAGTCAATATCAGTAGCCATCACTTTAGTGATCTCGGAGAATGGCGGAGAGTTCTTGTGCAGAACCGCAGCATTCATGCAGACAAATCTATACAAAAAAAAGAAAAGAAAAATGTGGAATGAGATTTATTAGCGTCATCATTAATTTATAAATTAAATATCATCTAAACGCATACATACATGCATCAATTAAATTCCTCTTGATTGCTACATGCACACATACAAACACTGTCCTTATTTCACGATAATAATAATCATTTCCACTACTTACGACGTCTCTCACTAAGAATTTGTTTAAAAAAAATATGTGTACTCATTTGTTTTGAAGTATGTACTTTGTTAAAGTGCAATGCAAATCTGCATAGTGTGTAGATGAATCCAAAAAAAACTAATTGCTATTTTTGCCTGTCAGACCTATAATCCTTTTTTTTGCATACGTGTATTTTTGTGAACACATTTTATAAAAAATAAAATATGAACGTGATACCTACCAATACAAAATAAATCTTGATGTTGAACACCAGCTATTCATCTTATTTAGTAAAATAACCATAAAATAATATTATGACGTTCATTCCTCATCTTTTTTCTTATATTAACGATGCCGTGAAATATTCAGGGAATACATGGCTTCATTTCATACTACAACTTGTACTACCTAACAAGCATAATACTCATTTGTTTAAATGCGTAACAAATCTGTTTTTATCAAATGTTGCGAGATTTCCTGCCTAACTAGTTATAACCATTGCCACGGTTTAGTCAATTCCGGTCCCTTTTGCTAACCCGCTAACTTTTATGTTATTTTATTTTTCTCATTCTTTGTCAGAAGAAAGATTTTTTTTCTCTCTTCACATTATTGCTTATTATTATTATTGAATACGTAAGTATTTTGCACCATGCCAAGCTCTGTAGTACAGAGTCTGTACTCATTCTGAAACAGGAGGAGAGAGAGAGAAACAGACAGAAGCAGTCGCAACTCGCAACAACGCAGGTCGAAGAAACAGCAGAAAAGAAGACATTTCTTCAGGCTTGTATCTCTCTCTCTCTCCCTCATTGGTGTGTGTGTACTGCTTATTTTTTTCTTTCTTGGGTTTCAAGAAGAAGGAAAAACAATACCTGCAGCCGGATTTCATGCATTTACCAGTTTATTCTTTCGTCTTCATGACAGGTGAGAAAACCTGGTAGGTTACACACCGGCAAAACAACACCACCACCACCAGATAACACAGAGGAGCAGCAGTATAGAGAAAAAGGCTTTACTCCTTAAATATTATTGCATTGCATGGAATAGACCAATTGTTAGCGGTAGCATAATAACAACAGGCAGGCAGAGCATCAAAGAGAAGAAGTGGTTTTTTTGTTGATGTTGTTGCTGTATAAAGTTAACATATTATTCCTACAGGTTCTTTCGTCTTTTTCACAAGAGAATTATAAATGCATAAAGCAACCCGTACACATTCTTCACAAGACATACATAATAGCTAGATATATATTAAATATACATATGCGTATTTGGTTGGACAACTATGTACACGGGTAACTTGTATTATAATTCGTCTCTTTTTCTTGCGGAGACGTTTTCTGATTTTGAATTGATACGGCAGTAGCAGTAGAAAAATAATGATAGTATCATGATGATGATAATGGCGATGCTATGCAAAAAATTTAGTGTGTAGGTATTAAGCATCTGCTGTTGTTATTCAACCAGTAACATCCGAGATGTTTTGATGTGTTGCTGCTGCTGCTGCTACTCATGTCAAATTCTCTTGTGCTGTTTTCCAAAATTACGAATGTCTTGGCTTGGCTTTATCACAGTTTTTTTTGTTCTTATGACAAAATGCATCTTAATTATGTGCAAATAAATACATGGACCAAAAGTGACTCTAGCTGTCATTTGAACTTATTATTATTCCTGAGAGAGAGACAACATTTATAAAACAAATGAGTTATAAAAATATGCATGAAGCCTATCACAAGGTAAATGCACATAAAGCCAAGATTTTACCAATATTTCATTTTCCCCCTTTTTATTAGTTTAAAGAAAAGTTTGTAATTCTTGGTACGGGTGCTGTTGTGATATGATGTGTATCTCATATAATAAATATATCCATTATGATGTTTTTTTGCATATAGTACAACATTCACAGCGTGTTATTCAACACATTTTTTTATGGTGGTGTGTTGTTGTGGTACGACTGGGTGATATGCCTATCAGCAACAACGGCAAACTAGCAGCTTGCTCCACAGAAGAAGCAATAACAGTGAGCAACAAAGTTTTCTTTTTATGAATGTCTTGTTTTTCTTATGAGAACTTAGAACTTGGTGACTCGTTTGAAGGATAAGGCTCAAGTCGTGGTTTACATTACTGACGTGAATGATGAAAC
>JAITYZ010000568.1:0-14913 GCA_027744595.1 Paronellides praefectus | reverse complement strand
TGCTTATCTAAGCTCCTCCCTTACATTACACCACAAAGCAATATAAATTATATTTTTGTGCTGAATCGCGAAACCAACAGACACGACGAAACTTATGGGGATATATACGTGTTGTTAGAGAAAGAGTTTTTATGGAGAAAGCACGTGAACGTAAATAAATAAACAAAATAGGAAAGAAAATTATCATCTATTTTCCTATGTATTTTTTAAGATAAGATGGTTTTTATGCTTACCGAGCGCTCGCCGAGATTGCGAACTTTACAACGGAGAAAGGCATTGTCACCCAGTGGGACTGTGACATTGACAGCAGTGTTGTTCTCAAATGGATTCTCTGTCAACCTCTGCAACTCTTCGAAACTGGCATATTGTTGACCGAACCCTGCTGCCGCGTGATGAGGATCTGACCATACTTGCTGTCCGTGGACGTGTCTCACGATTCCTGTTTAAAAAAAACAAAAAGAACACACAATTATTATGGTTTTTGTTACATAATTTACCTAATAGGTCAGTATAATATTTTAGATAAAACATCTCTCGCACTTCTACACAGGAATATCCATGCATATTTTTCCCATGCTTCCTTTTTAGCTTGAGTAATATGCAATTTGCATAATTTCTATCCATAAAAGTTTGTAGAATAAAGTGCGGAATTTTCACAATTTTCCCATTTTAAAAAATAGCATAACAAGTAAATTTTGTGCTGACAGTGGCAGTGACAAGCGATAAATTCTTGACTTGAGTCTTGTGACAGGGTGGTTTTTGGCGGGTTGTGTGGTAGTATCTCGTCTTTCATGTTTGATGCTGGCTTTTTCCAGTGACGCTGACGTTGTTATAAACTGTTTTGTTATTCCCCAGATGACACGATAAAACATGAAACTATTGCATTTTTTCTCTTGTACACACACAAGCTAAAGTGATAGTCTCTTCTTTCCACTATTTACTACTGTTACGTAAATCTACGTAGGCTTGGCTTATACAAAGCAAATCCGTAGAATTTGCACAGACGAGCAAAATTTACATGAAAAAAATGTATACGGGGGACGTTTAGCAGACAAGAAACAAANAACAAATTACAAAACACCCGTATATATACATATATCCCACCATACCACCATCATACCAGAAGAACAATGACAACTGTCAACAAACAATACAAGCACGTAATTGGCTTTTTGTGATTTGCAACAAAAAACATGAGGCCACCATCTTGTTATTATTATCCGTCACTTTTGATTGTGCATAATTGCACTTTTTTTAAACTATGTAAAACGATACACACAACTACTCGTTTTATTATATTTCCGTTTTGTTAGACTAATCATAATCAGGGCCCTTTTACGTCAGCACTTTAACCTCCACAAGAAAGGGAATAGAATATGACAACTAATGGGATTCTACATTGGGCATGGAGCTAAAATATAAGTGGTTCCTTCCCACTACTTCCAAAAGATAAGTTAGATTTTGGAGGCCAAAGTGTTATGCCAAGTAGCATTGTAACAATACTAAATGGAGTAATTTGTTGGAAAATTTGCATTCCCTTGTTTTAATAATTGTTTTAGCATGCGCCTCAGTTGTATAGGTAGGTCCATACTCCCATTCATAAACTTATATGTGCATAATATGTGGTAATAGAATGGTGACCATTTCCCGGAACAAATGGCATAATAATTTCACATTAGTTTCTTTTATGCAGGCAGTGGAAATGATTTTTTACGATTTGTGCTTACATTAAAGTTTGATAAAAATGTAAAAAGTAAAAATGTTGCACTTGGTTGTGTGTGTTTTTGAAACAGGCCTGTAATGAAATTACTATATGCCAAGTTGAAACGTGACGCATGCTTTCACTCACACGCACATTAATCCACATCCATTCACATCAGGCATTATTATTCGATTTCATTGCACACTGCATAATAATAATGTGCTACGCTACGCCATAAAATAATGTGCATTTGTGCATACAAGCACAATAATTTATATGCTCTCCCAAGTGTTAAATTAGATTCCTATATTACCTCATGTCATACATTTTTTATATCTATTTTTTATTATGTCAGATTTGAAATATAATTTAAATCCTCTGGGATTAATATAATATTTAATTCACAAATTCATCCAATAAAAAAGCGCATTTCATTCAGTTGAATACTTTTTTACGCTTTACCAAACGAACAAATTCAAATGTATTACATAGATAGTTATACTATAACCTATATTTCGTTTTACAACTAAATATTTTGAAATTAATTTTTTTGCGGTAAAAGTTGGAATGAAGGCAGTGAATCATTTTTGTTATAAAAGCCACAAGTATTTTTCCGCCCTTTTCCTTTTCCTCCTCGCGGAATTGAAAAAGGGTAACATTAATTTTTTTTGCGGTAAAAGTTGGAATGAAGGCAGTGAATCATTTTTGTTATAAAAGCCACAAGTATTTTTCCGCCCTTTTCCTTTTCCTCCTCGCGGAATTGAAAAAGGGTAACACAAAAGTAGAAGAATTTCAAGGTTACCTCTGGTTAAAAGGCTCATACAACAATAGCACACACACCACAGAAATAAATGCCCAATAGAATACCACCAAGATCACCTTTCCTATCATAATCATATCATGGCATGATGGATTCATAACATCTTCTCGTGGATTCCCAACAGCATAAATCATTCTTGTTTATTTCAAAACTTGGCCTTCGCTACCCTTTTTTACAGAAAAGTACAAAAAGATGGGCTCACTGCATGCTGTTTTGTTTTCGCATTCATATTAATTTCTGATAGTTTCCAAAACGAGTCTCTGAAGAAAAGAAAATATGAAGAGTCGGAAAATCAAGAAAGACAAGCTTATTACCTAAATACCAAAGTTGTTGAAATTGTAAAGTTTGTATTATCTGTAGCACTCTTGCTTCCAATTTTGCACTGATACACCATTTTTTGTTAAAGATTGTGTACAGTCGAATTCGCTTTTAAATATGAGATTACCCTGTATGTCTGTCTGTCCTTCCTTTCACGTCCTTCCAACTCCAACTCCAACTCCCAAATTCTTTTCTTCCAAAAAAGACATTATCTTTGGTTATTTTTCTTGCTCTTTTATCTCTCATCTTCATATCTCACAACAATATACTATTATTCTACACAACCTCCACTGTCATCTTTTATATTAAATATACTTTATTGTATTATTACGGCCATTGCCAAAAAATAAAGAAAATAATGTATGGTTCATGGGCCTCTTCTCTCTCTCAAGAGGCAATTTCCACAAAAATTCCAAATGATTCTACGAAACCTACGACGTAGTTACATACCAGCAGCAGCAGCAAGAATCCTCCTCAAATGGAAAATATCAAGAAAGGGCAAGAGTCAGGATGGCGTCCAAAAAAGGACTTTTCTCTCATGGATTTACGTACTTATTGCTTTTGTGCGTAGATTAGGTAAGGGACTTACTCAACTCTACCAGCAGCATCCCTTCTTTTTTGTCTCTCTGATTTTCTCCTCCGACCTATCCGACCATTTTTTTTCTTATAAGCACGGGGACCATATATGCAGCCTTGCAGCATATACGAATCCCTAATAACAATAACAATGACAAAAGCTATACCAATGGTCATATCAGGCAACGTGTGATATTAATCAAAAGAGAAAAGGACCGACCAAGGCAATACAGTACAACCCGACAAAAGAAAAAAAAGGAAACAAGAAAAAGAAAAGGATCAAGAAATTATTTTAGTTTTTTTTCACGTTGCAAAAGAAGGTGAATTTTTTTGTTGCCCTTTTTTCATGGCGGCAGCAGCAGCAGAAGTAGGAGCCAAAGGAAAGGAATAAAAAAAGGTTTCCTTCTTGCATTACGGTTTATATGAAAGAGAATAAAGGCTGTATATTGCTTTGACTTTTTTTCTAGTTCCTTGGCCCAAGGTATCCCACGGGCACAAAAATTCTTTTCCACTTTCTGTCTTGTGCCCTCAGACAAAATGTATCATTGAGACACTACATCATCCAATAATTCTATATATTTATTTAAAGGCACATATATACCCACAAATATATATATACTTGATTTTGTGTAAGATTTTTTTTTTCACTCCTTGTTAAGGTACCCCGATACTTTTCTTCACTTTCCCTGGCCGCATTAACCAAACAACAAAACAAGCCAGTGAAAGTGGAAGTGTGGTAATAATAATAATAATGTTTCGGGAACATTTTTGCTGTGTGATTTATGGCACATTTCCGGGGTACAAAACTAACAATATGAAATTTATTGTCCTTGGATTTCGACTGGTAAAAGAGTTGTTCCATATGAAAAAGTGAAGTAGCAGCATAACATGCAGGATCATTGGTGGTCGGTGACGGTGCGGTGGGGGCAATATAGAAAATGTATCTATAGTTGTCCAAGTCCCCAAAAATGTATTCCAATGCATTGCATTGTATAATATTTTATGGGAAAATCACTCAAGAGGAAAAGTTGATGCTGATTCTGGCACCGGTACAGAAATTGTATATATGTTTTTTATAATATATTTTTTTTAGTCTTGAGCTATTTTAAGATTTTTTTCATAGAGGTATAGAGACTGTCACCGTCCCTGCTGAGATTTTTTTTGGGCAAAAATATTCATGGGAAAGACAAGAGAGAAAAAGTATAAAAAAATCCGACTTGGATGATATTGCAGAGGCGGATTGGATCTTTTTTCTGTTTCAAAGTTAGTTTCAAGTTAAAAAGAAGGAAAAAAAGAGAAAGGATTTCTTTTTGGGAAATATAGCGGAAAATGGAGAATGGATTGGGATTTTCTTGTCGAGTTGGTTCTGTGCGTAATATGATCACTTGAGTGAGTGTGTGCCGTGTGTCTTATTTCTCTGATTCACCGAATACAATCTCAGTTTGAAAAGAAAAAGAAAGGGATTTTCTGTGATATTGTTTGTAGAACGAGACTATAACATAAACAGTAAAGCGTGTGCTTTATGATATTTCAAAATATTTCATATATTTTTTAGTATTGCGACATATGACATGATCAAATATGATTATGTTGATCCTGAAAGATGAAAAATGTTGAAAAAAGGAAGGGACATAGGATAAATAAACAAGTCACAATTTACAGACATAATAGGATATGCGGCAAAAAGAGGAAAGGGGAAGACGTTTAACATCAAGTTTAAGGTTAGAAGAAGGAAGTACAAAGAAGTTATTGCAGTACATAATGTACATTTTTTAAAGACATTTATTGCATTATTCTTCAATACAATAAAAATATAAACATGTGTGAGCTTTCAGAAAAGGCACATGTTTTAATTAGAATAATTTTATTTTTGTTTAAAAGACATACCTACGTGACTTACCGTTTTGAGAAAAAAATATTTTATATACCCGCCGTATATGCTTTCTTTCCTTTAATTTTATGAAATTATTAGAAATTTCATGATGCGAGGAAATCCTTTATATAAACTTATTGTATTACTGCTATAAAAGAGGAAGGTCAAGTGCATCCTTCGGAAACTTAACAACAAAATCCACTTAGGAAACTACACATAGACAACCTAATTTGTAAGTTTTAAATGCTTATTGGTATATTATACTTGATACGGCCTCTAAGTTTAACAAGTTTTATTTATATTTTCCAAAACATTGCAAACATTAAAATAAAAGTTTAGGCGGGCAGGCAGGCAGCAAAATATTAGAGATTAGATTAGGATAAACGAGAAAGAAAAATTACTTGTTAAAAAACCAATTTTAAAATTTTGTTTATGAAAATCGAGCGAAATATCAAGAGAAATTTAAAGCAAATTGTGTGGGAGGAAAAAATTTAATCTTTTGTTTTAAAGTTTTGTAATAGTAACCATAAAATATTCGGGCATATATGTCTACATGCTTATAACAATATGTTAACTTAAGATATAAAAATTTATATAACGCACAAAATGTTTTGTTTAAAGGGCATTTATTGTACAAGGGATGAACAACAAAGTTGCAAAATGTATGTCATTTAATAATCTAGCTTGTAACGTATTTTTCAGAGGAATCTGTTAACCTTCCCATATCGTTATTCTAAAGAACAAAAATGGTCGAAAGTAAAATAAACCATTTAGCAATGTTTCATTGATTTTTCGTGTGCAAAAATGTAAAAGGATGAGTGGGAGATCTCATTATAAACTTTCACAACAACTTTGTGAGCAAACCTTAGACACAACATGACACAAAATAAAAACTTTGTTTTTTGTTCCTATTTCAAATTCCCAGTTTGTGAAAGTCAATACATGGTGCATTTGCATGAAAAGTATATACAGCCACGTAACCAAAAGTTTGCCAGTTAAAAATCAACCATTTATTATAAAAATGAGACCATATTAAGTATACATAACTGTTAGCATAATAGACTTTAAATTTCACTGTAATCACTTGGTTGGATGAAAGTCACAAATGATTTGATCTGTAGATGCGCAATGATCTATTATGTCGATTCCCTAACATAATAAATAGCATAAATTACACCATAATGTTATCATACGAATGGACAAATTTTCTTTTTTTGGTAGACTACATATAATAATCAAGCTTTCAGACGACTTATTATCCCACTGTCAACCCAATTTACATTCAGGTTGACTTTTTTGTATAAAATCTATAACTTTGATTAACAGTTAATTAAACCAACATGCCTCATGAATACCTCATAGCATTTTTTAAGGGTTTTGTTACATGTTGAGTCAAAATTGTTGACATCGATTCATGCTTCTCGTCTCTTTACTCCAGATTCCAGAAAGAGTCTGCAATTAAAAAGTAGGATAGGAAAGGATCAGTGGAAAAAGTGGATCCCCTGTTTGATCTAATTTTCCTACAAACAAAAGCCAATTCAATTTATTAAATCAAACTTCAAACAGAAAAATATAATCGGATCAAATATCTTCATTAAAATTTGTAAATCTAAACAGTTGACGTCACTCAAAATACATATATGTATGTATGTAACTACCTAGCTTATAAAATATTGAGAGGAAAATAGCAAGTAGATTATTATGCGTATGCGTTTTTGTGTTTAAATTCATATTCGTATAAAAACACACAACAAATGAACAAATAAAACTTGTCGTTGTGCTGATAGTTTATAACATCATGGTTTTGGAATTGAAGGTCAAGCATTTAGGTATCTACATATTTCCATGTTTGCTACCTACAATATTTACGACCTACGTCTTTCGTCCGTTTCTTCTAACTTTTTCATCTGCCAGGTGGACCTGTCGAGCCTTAGGAATTGCTTTGCTTAATAATTAATTCAAGTGGCGACTTTGTTTTACTAATCTACTTATTTTACTTTTTTTACTGCTCATGTTCATGATCATGATACTTGATCTTACTCAATTAAGGTTACTCAAAGCTGGTACGTATTAACTTCATTAAAACTTAAAATTCGGACATTTTCATGGTAGCCCACCTCGCATAGCCCGTTATTCCTTGTTCCTGTCCTCCAGTGCTTTGAATGCAATCAGAATGTGGGACATTAGCAGGGGGACATGACAGGAAACCGTAAATTAATCTTACTTTTCAGTTTCTGGGATGGACACAAACAAGCAAGTCCACGAAAAACCAGGACTGGTACGTATTAACTTCATTAAAACTTAAAATTCGGACATTTTCATGGTAGCCCACCTCGCATAGCCCGTTATTCCTTGTTCCTGTCCTCCAGTTTCATAAACCCATAATTCTAGCAATCCTGATTAGTCAGCTCAAGTTCTTTTTGGCTTAATCCTTCCTCGCATAAAAAAATGTACAGCACAAAAGCATTATGGTACTAACTATGGAAAGTGGAAGGATATGAAAAGTCAGTTTTATGCATACCCGTGAACTCGTACTTTCAGGCTGAAAGTTTCATGCTTTGAATGCAATCAGAATGTGGGACATTAGCAGGGGGACATGACAGGAAACCGTAAATTAATCTTACTTTTCAGTTTCTGGGATGGACACAAACAAGCAAGTCCACGAAAAACCAGGATTGAATTCCGTACTAAAAAGTGTATCAAAAAAGGTATAACCTTTCCGTTATTAACACCGTACACACTGATTTCATTACATATTATGTAATGTATGATAATACGACACTATAGAGGAGAAAGCATATTTAAAAGAGAAAGTTAAGACGCTTTTTTGGTATGCACAGCCAGTTATATTTGTCGTATAATTAAAATTAATGAAATAAAGAAGATGAAAGAGACAGCCTATCAACTGGGAACGGTGGGAAGGTCAAAATTGCAAAGAGTGGTACGTAGCACGTAATACTTGTGCACAGAGCCGTGAAAGTAGAGTAAAATATTTTTCCACGATTTAATTGACTTCTATATATATTCTTCTTCAATTTAAAGAGTATAATAAAGTACCCTTTCAACCCCCAGTGTATTTAACCTAGAAAAATTAAAAGAGGTCACCAAAAATGAAATACGGAAAGATATTTAGGCACGGAGCAAAGGGTACAACAACAACGCATCAGTAAAAAGGGAAGATTGGATAACAGGTGCGGGGGAACGATTTGACCTCATTTTTTTCCTTGAAAAGCTTTATGCAAATCATCAGCAAAGATAGGAAATGACGGGAAAAACGGAAATGGTAAAAGTATAAAAAGTCAAACAAGATACGTAATAGGTATGCTTAAAATACATGCATTCACTATTTCTGGTTTTTTATAATTAAGGCTTTAAAAAAAATCCTGTACAAGTTCTGGAAAACTTAATCTGGCTTGGGTTTGACATGTTTTTCTTTCCTTTGAAGAGTTTAAATAATCCTGGTTGGCAGTTGTCAAAAGAAAAGATTTTTTTTGAAAAAAGCAATGCAATAAAATGTATCACTTTTTCACTTGTAAGACACGAGAGTAATAATGAAGATGATAATAACTCTTTTTGGAACACAAAGTTTTCAGATTTGTTCCTTGAAAAATTGAAAACTTCCCTTTACACAATCTTGTTCTTCATCTTTGTTTAATGACGAACATTTCAAAATTACATGTTTCACACTTTTTATGTTAATTAAAAAAAAGTCCGTTTCAACAAACTTGTGAAAATTCAAACAAAAAAGAAGAAACACGTAGTAATTGCAAGTCCTTTCAAGACGACTCATTTAAAACTTTAAAGTAAGTAGTCTATAGTAAGCATTGTTACAAAGTCACTTCCCAAGTTTGCTTCCGTTACAATATAACCAACACGTAATACACTTGAGCGACACCCTACATTTACTCTTTCTTTCTGGCTTCAAACGGTTTAGAGCTTAAGAATGACATAAGCAAGTAAAAAAATAGACTCATTTTTCATTACTCCAACAAAAGATTTTCATTAGATTTTGGCTAATAACTTGCTAAAACTGTTCATTTTTTAAACATTTTTTATTGAAGTTAAAAGACTTCCTGTTGTTACGTATTACGTATCTGCCAAAAACAAAAAAAAGTAAGTTATCAGCTTACCAAAAACTCTTTCCATTTTAATAGTCTTGTAGCAGTGGTATTTAATGGCAATGAGCTCTACTATTTGCTGTGTAAAATAATTTCACGTGGGAGGATTCATCTTCATCATGTTACCTACTTAGGTAGTTATTATGGAAAAGCAATGATGAACCGAAGGAAAAGTCTACCCACTCATTTTGTCATGTTCATCAAAAACAGAATGTTCAGCAACTCATTTGTCGGTGTGAATGATCCTACAAGTTTTTTTTACCAACTAAAAAGTTGAGTGATACCGACACGCTTTTTTTAAACACACGCGTTTCCGTTTCAATTTCAATCTTAATAATTTTACTTTAATTACAACTTCTTCTTTACTCTATCGCTCTTTCAACTTTTATAAACAAGTTTGATATGCTCACTCTCACTCAACTTGACTGATCCATCATCACCTGTACCTGAGGCGGTGTATTAGAGAAAAGTGAAAGTTGAGTTGAAATGGGATAAAGGTAGGCATGTAGTACTATTTGAGTATATAGGATTACACAGCAGAAAAACCCAATAGAGAATGAGGGCTTGTATTGAATTTGCCAAGTTTTGGAGTGATCATTGATCAGCATCCGAATAATATATCATCACACGTCCATGTCCAGTTGAAGTTCAAGATGATTGAAAGCAATTTAAACTGGAGGCAAAATCCAATAACATGCCAGTTCAGTGCACTACTCTCGTGAATGATATACTTTTACAAAAGAGCAACAACACAACTATATATTTCTGTTTCATTTTGAGGTGTGACTTTAGCAGAAAAAAAATACATAGGTATTTTGGAATTTAGCAAAGGCGAAAATATAAAAAGGGAAAGTAAAAAAGTTGTTGTCGCCTCAAGGAATAAAAAGTCAGCTTACGGTTTTTTGCAGTATTTATTTTGAAGGGAACAACACGTTTTAGGAGAGAAATAAAGTACGCAGTGATGTGATAATCTATGCTGTAGTTTTTGTACTTTGGAAAAGGAGAAGATAAGGTCATGCGGTCATCTCCCTCACTTATTGGATTTTTACTCTTAAAAAAAGATCTGAGAAATGTTGTTGGATTCCTTTCCAGTGACTGTCCTGCCATTTCTTTCATTTCGGTAGAAATTATTCGGAGGAAAACAACAGGAAGTCTGATCTGGAGATGAGTTCTCAAGTCACAAGCATTTGTATAAATGCGATTTCTTTCGGGGAAACTCAAAAAGCAACTTTCCTTTGAAGAAACAAAATACAGTCTGTTCTCCAGACTTGCAACAACCCAGTTTGTATCTTGTATCATACGCAGTAACAAACTTAGGCATACCAATGTTATAAGCTTTTGTATTTTTTTGTGCACTCAATTTAACCTTAAACCCAAATGTCCACATAGCATTTAATCAGATAAATGCAACAATATGTAACCGTATTACATAGCGATCATAATAATCTGAGACTATTTGTTTTTTGTAGCCTGTGTGACTGGACACTTGTTCTCCCGCACCAAGTTTTTTGCTCTTTTTTACTAGTAAAAAACAAGCTATTTATTCCACTTTTATTACGGACTCTGATTTGTTTTGTTCTTCTGGACTTGTACTATAATATGGTGTTATATAACTTGTAGCAAAGTCTCGTTTTGACTTTGCAGTATCCATTCTCCATTCCTCGCGCTGTATATTTTTCTTGCTTGGATTTCATTCTGGGAATTGGGGAATTATTTAAAAAATAAACACGCAATACAGAAAAGCAACTGCCTTCTTTGCTCCAACTTACTTTTACCTTTAGTCATCAAGGCTATACATAGATCATGATAGCAGGAGTAGGAGCGGTGGTGTAAGTAGAACAGTTGTAGTTGTTGCAGTAATAAGATCATCATAACAATAATAACTTGTTATCATATCAAATACCGAAACTACGAAGTAGTCTGAAGAAAAAAAAAACACTTTTTTACAAGAGATAAAAAAGGCGAGGAGGTGAAAGGGAGATGCTATTGGGGTTTGCTGTTGTTTTGTTTTCCTGACATAAGAAAAGGCAGACTACCTATGCGACGAGCAGGGGAGTTATAGTAGCTTAAAGAAAGATGATGTATCCCAAAGGAGAAAGTTTGTATGTGCATCCGCATTACCAGACTAGTAGATGGTATTGTTAATGTGTTTGTATAAAATGTACTGGATATTTTTTTTTGAATGCGTGTGTTTGTTGGAGCAGCATACAATATATACCTAGTATGCTGATAACGATAACAATGTACAAATATTCGTAACACGTTTTGTGAAGCCGAGGAGCATAATCATTTCTCATGTCAGCTTACAATTCACTGGAGAAGATCAGCAAAAAGAAATTTATGGTTTGGTTGCTTGTGGTGTCGTCATACGGAAAAGAAGACGAAGAATAGATGGAGGAATTGAGCAGATGATGATGATACTATATAGGTGGTAGGATGCAGGATCAAGAGATGGGATGTGTGTAGGTATGTGATAAACTTCAGGTACTACGAAATCAAACATACAAACAAACACACATACTCCTCTCTTGGTTTTTACGCAACAAAAAAGGAGCACAATACATCAAAACATGAAAAGAGGTCGACTAGAGGATACTTTTTGTAATAAAAAAAGTAACTTGTTGTTACGTAGAAGTGTTTGATGGAATTGTGTATAGCTAGTTTTCTTAACTTGTTTTCAATTTTATGAAAAAGTTTATTTACACTTTTCTTCCAAAATTGAGAAAAAGAAAATAATATTCTTTAGGGTGTTCATCTGTCTTGTGTACACTGCTTTTTGGGCTCTTTAAACCTGATTGCTTTGTTTCCAACTTTTGTACTCTTGATATCCACTACTGTTAATAATTAAGTAGGTACGGAGTAGATTTTACACACTTTTTGTCCAATGTGTACACAAATGTGTGTAATTATTTAAAGAACAATAAATTGTTTCCAATGTGTCACTTGTGCTCTCTTTCTGTCTCTACAAAAAACTTATTTCATTCACATTTAATAAAGCCAGGGAATGCAACAGGAAAATTTACAATGTACCTCAAAAAGTTTATAAAAAATATGGTCAGGGGAGAAAGTGGGGAAAAGAGCAAAAGTCGAAATAATACAGTAAAATGCAAAACTTTATATTTAATGTGAGTACAAACTAAACTTCAAAAAGTCTAAATTGAGCGGCGCCAAAGTGAACCATCATTTTTGCCATTAGAATCTCAAATGGGAAACGGCCAGAAGATAAACCACGTGATATATATTTTGTTTAATAAAATAATTCAAAACTTATCTGTCTGCAAATTGTTCTTCAGCAGATAAATGTAAAAAATATTTAACTTTTAAAACCAAAGTTTTTATTTTCAATCTTCAAAAGTATTTCCATCTCACTTTCCTTGTATTTTATTATTGCTCTTAAAATTTTCATCCTTTTTTATTACATCGCATAATCCCACATGTGAAACTCACATATCTTAACTCAAACTGAACATGATCATCATCATATCTTATCATCCATCAAAAAGTTTGATATTGAAAATGTCATTAACTTTTCTTCTTCTTTTTCTCATTTTCTCTCGTTTGTATTTTTCCCGTTGTTGAAAACAAAAGTCTTTAGTTTTTCTTGGAATGTTGGAAGAATATAAGAAGTAAAGCTAATGAACTTTGTTGCAATTCTCCATTTGTTTCCGTTCGGTTTAATTATCTCAAAGGGAAATCAAGATAAAAGAGAAAAAAGTGAGGTTATTAGGCATATTTTTTTTAATGAGATGTGAGATGCGACGTAATTTCTTTCATCTTCTCCTTTACTGAAGCAAACAAAAAAGTAGACAATCAACTCATTCCTTTGATTATACAAATGTAATATGTAATGATCCCATGTATTTTTTTTGCATAAAAAACAAGTCTGCTTGTTTTACCGGAAATTATATCCTTCAATCACTTTATTCACAAGATCATAAGAAGTATACTTCTTGTTATAACAATAATTGTAAAAATGCATGAGCTACCATTATGAAACAAACAAAAAATGCAACTGAAAGAAAAATGGGTCAATGATATGTCATCAAAGACAAACTTAAAATGGCTGAATTGCGGAAATTCTTTTTTGTTTACCAAGAAAAACTATGAATGCTGAGCATAATGATCAAAATATAATAATAGTTCCAGTGTAATCAGATCAATAAAGACAAAAGGTGCAATTCATCATTTATTTTGCCATGATTATCCAGCTTTCAAATGCACGGGCTGGGCATAATGAGAAAAGGGACAGAGTTTGCAAAGTTTGATTTTTGCAAACGACGCGTATTGTTTAACAACAATATTAATATCTATACCGAATGGTTATCTGCATTTCAGCGAATACACAAATTGATGCTGGTCGGTTAAATACAATCTCATGTTATGTTGGCGAATATGGTTGGTTATTTGAGTAATGTCCGTAATGTCACATGCTACAACTTTGTTGATTGTTATTTGAAAAATTCCAGAAAAAAAGTTATCAAATTTCCAATATCAAGTTTCATTCGTGGAAATAAGGATGACATCCCCCATTATTAATTAGTGAACAAAAACACATGTACATTGAGCTCAATACGTCCTCAAACTTATCAAAAATAGTTAATATACCTATTTGATTCAAGTTCATCGTCCCATTGACAAAAGAATCATAAAAAAGCAGAGATTATTTAGAGTTTTGCCTGACCATATTTTTGGTGTGCGTACGCATATTTTGCATAAAAATAGCTAAACCCGTAAAAAATGTACAAATTTTATACTGGTTTTTTATTTTGATGTTGATGAATTTGAGGCACCCAGGATAAATCTTTGATGTTTCACACTCTCGGCGAAATGGTGAAAGTTGGAAAAGTTTTTTTTCTTCTTCTCAACATGTAATCATCTTGAATATATATTGCATATACATATATTCATCCCCTGTGTGTATATTGATTTCAACATTATGTATTTTGTCAGTTTTCCAACCCTTTCCCCTCCTCCATATAAAGTCAATGTTCTGAATAAATTGTTTTTCACTTTGGTTCTACGATGATGAGATTGATGATGATGATGATAAATATAATACGTAGATATAAATGTATGTATATAGGTAAATACACACATAATAATATGTACATATATTATATATTATGCCATAAAATGTCTAAATAGGTTAGCATATTTTTATATTCCAAGTCATAAAACTACTTTTTTCCACTAAGCTAAACAGTCTGCTTCTGTCTGACTTACTTGAAAAAAGTATATTTTTTTACTGGGGCAGAGGAGTCCTCAGTGAGGACTATCGTAATAACTTTTATGTTCTGTTACTTTATTTTCTTCGACTCATGTCGCGTCCATCAGCAGAGAAAACGTAGTGAATATATTATGGGTTCATTCACTTGCTGCTTTATAGCAAATAAGCATACATCATAATATACAAATATACTCAGTACAACCAAATTGAAAAAAAAGTTGAATGTGTTTTGCATCATCGCAAAAATAGTAACTTTTGCCATATTTTGTGATTTTATTT